>WYDI02007610.1:36160-58132 GCA_009867235.2 Psittacus erithacus | reverse complement strand
GCTCATGTTCAGTTTCTCATCAACCAACACCCCCAAGTCCTTCTCTGCAGGGCTACTCTGAATCTCTTCTCTGCCCAACCTGTAGCTGCGCCTGGGATTGCTCTAACCCAGGTGTAGGACCTTGCACTTGGCTTAGTTGAGAGGTTGGCACTGGCCATCTCTCAAGTGTGTCAAGGTTTGTATGTTTATTTCCATTGCAGCTCTGACCCTCCAGTAAAGATGGTCAAGCTGGTTCTAATTAGCTGTTGAAAACTGTCATTGTAATACAGGACAACTGAGTGTTTCAAGCAGTGGATTAAAGCAGAGGAGAAAACTTCTCATATGCTACTCTAAACCTGTTTTCTGTGAGACTGTAGCTGACGTGTTCTCACACTTACAAGAGCCCCAGGTTCTATGTTGATGCAGTTGTCCCATTGTCAGGTGATTGCAGCTTATTTCAGGACAATTACAGTAGCTCTTGACAACTGCACTAGTATGAAAGTGTATTCTAAAAGTTCTTTGAGGAAAAAGGATCCCTTGAGCAACTGAGTTTGTACATAAAGGCCTTCTTTCTCTGTGTTTCTAGGTACCTATTGAACTTTGGTACAGTGAGTTACTATCTCGGTTACAACGCGATGCAGGATTTCTTTCCAACTATGTCTATGAAGCCAAACCCACAATGTAGTGACCAAAATTGCAGGAAACAGCAAGAAAATTATAAGGTAAAAAAGAATTGTTAGTTTTGGTTTGGTTTTTTCTCTCCTCTCTTAAAGTCTTAAGAACAAAGCACGCTGTAGATGTGTAGCAGAAGAAAACTTATATTGCTACTCCAGTTTTCAGCAGCGTTGTCTTCAGGTGGTTGCATGTGTTCCTAAAAGCACAGTACTTAGCATTATCTCAAAGCAAAGGGGAGGCAGAATTGACATTCAGTTAAACAGTATTTTCTTCTACAGTGATTACTCAGCCTTTCTGACAGTCATGGTTTTGAGTGTTAATGAGTTTGGGTTTTTCCCTTGCAGGTATTCTGCCTTTTAATGCCCTACGAAGTTCTAATTAGTGACTGCATACCTTAAATATTAAAAGGAGTGTCAACATTAGATATGCTCTTTCTTGCTGTTGTTGGACTATTACATATATTATGGTGCTTATCTTCTTGTGGTTTTCCTTCAGAAAAAAGCAGCTGCACAACCAAAACAAGAAGTAATTGAACAGCAAGAGGAAATAGTACACGAAGACAGTGACTGGGGTACGTATTCAACTGGAGACTAAACCATGTTCCCAGTGTGGAGATTCAGTTAAAGTCTTTGGTTTGGGTAACACACTGCAGGGTACATGGACTCCTTATGTTCCCAGCTTTTGTGACTTACACTGTGTAGCTCCTGCTGGCTTTTCACAGGGTTTGACAGTAATGTTTCCACAACTCAGTGATGTATTTTTAGTGTAATGTGCAGGTTTTAGCCTCAAAATGTAACAGCTGTTTGAATAAGAAACTTTCTCAGGAGATGGTCTGAAGATATGAAAGGTGTGGGAAGATTTACTGACTGTGGAACTAAATACATAACTAAAGAGCTTTTGTCATTCCCTACCCACTGTGCTGAACCATCCCCTGGATCTTTTTGTTCCTCTCAGGGCTTTAAGTTAGAAGGAATTGTCTTTAGGAACGGTGTGTTTTGTATAACCGTTTCAAGAATGGATGTATGCGTTCTGTTTATTACGTTATAGAAAATAATCTTAGCTTACCACTGGGAGAAGTGCTCTCACAGTAAGATTTAAATGGTAAGGAGAAGGAAGTCCTACAGGAGAAGTGCCATTCCTATCCATAGATTTTAATACATTGTCAAGGGAAAATATTTTGTATTGATCATGGAATGGAGAAGTTGGAATCAAAGATCTTCCTGCTTTTATCTTTTTTGGGAAAGTCTCTGCTGTTTTCCTCTCTCTTTGGTGACTTAGTGCTTAAAGAGCTTGTTCTTTTAACTTTTAATGGAATTCTCAATTCGTTTTAATGCAAAGGCATTGAGTTAGTGTCAGAGACTTCAGAAGATGAACTGAAGGCTGCATCTGGCCCGGTTCCTGAGCTTCCCGAGGGCATTACTGTAGCATATACTATCCCGAACAAGGTAATGTATTTATTCTGTATACAGTTTTGAAATGTGTTGTAGATTACATTTCTAATAAGCAACCAGTTTGGTTACCCTTTAAACCTACACTAAAACTCCATCTGGAACAGTCCCAGTGCAGCTGTACCTTAGTGCATCCCATTAGTGCCTTCTGTGGTCCAGGTTTGTGCTTCTATAGAAGATAACTTAAGGATGGATGTCAGTGTGACTGTAGTTTTAAGGTGACAGGAATGAATGTGTTTGGAAGGAAAACCTGAATTTCTCAAGTTGATATTTTGGTGACTAATTGATCTTTACCATATTTATCTTGTAAAAGCTGTGTGTAATGAAAGAGCAATCTGTATACCTGGGGAACATAGAATCTGTGTGATTGCAGCCAGGACACTCTAACTCCCTGTCAGAACAGTTTACAATTTAAGCTGATAATGATTCAGGCCTAAGGTTGCAATTGAGAAATCAAGCTTGTTTGTGAGGGGCTTTTTGTTTGCTACTTGTGATGCCAACCTTTTCTTCCTGTTCCTAATAGGAAGAGAATTTGATAACTGAGGAAACGGTTGCAGAGTCTGAAGAAAGCCTAGAAGAACTCATGGCCAAAATGAGAAACATGTAGCAAATATTCAGTACAACTCTGGGAAGTTTGGGTTGACACTGGCTTATAAGAAGACCACACTTTTTTTTTCCCTCTTTTTTAACCTCCACTGAAACTTATCTTTGTGTTTCTGATGAACTGGAACTGTTACAGGGACAGGAAAGAGACTCAGTTACATTGTACATAGGGAGTTGTGCTACTGTCAACTAATTTCTCAGCGCTCCTAGCGTGCAGCTATTCAGTAGGAAATAAAAAGAGATGGACAAACTAAGACAGAAGTTCTTCCATGTGAGGGTGCTGAGGCGCTGGCACAGGGTGCCCAGAGAAGCTGTGGCTGCCCCATCCCTGGCAGTGTTCAAGGCCAGGTTGGATGGGGCTTGGAGCAACCTGGTCAGGTGGAATGTGTCTCTGCCCGTGGCAGGGGACTGGAACTGGATGAGCTTAAGGTCCCTTCCAACCTAAACCATTCCATGCTACTATGAAACTCAAAAAAGCAGGCACAGCATGATATATGCACCATCATATGATGAAACAGAACATAGTATAAGACAAGTGAAAGATGAGATCTGCTGGAAAGCACCGGGCAGGCCAAGGGCAGATACTCATACTGCTGCTCCTGATTTTCCAGGCACTTGTACTTGGTTGTTGCTCACTGGTCTCTGTATTCTTGGCAGGCATGGACCGTGCTGTGACTGTTTATCTGAGTAAATCATTTCAGCCTTTTCATCTACTTTAAATATTGCTGGAATGGCATTTTTTTTAACTACCCTGGGTTTATCAGTGTTTTACTACTGCTTGTTCTTAAATAGCTGCCTGTATGTTTTGTATGGGATAATGCTTTGAGTATGCTGCAACAAGGCAAAGTCTCTAGTTAGTAGTAATTATACTAGCAAACTGGGTATTAACATTGCCACTACATCAGCTGGCAGATGTTTTTTGTGATACAATCTTAAGAATTGCCAGCACCATTGGAGAGAACAGGAGATGTTGTCTATCTCTTTAAAAAGCTCAGTATTTTTGTGGCTTATTTAAATTTCAGCTGGAATTCTGATCCATCCCCATTATATGGGTTATATTAAGGAATATACTTCATCCGAGTTTGCATAGGAAAGCTAAAATTAGATGCTCTAAACTTTATTTAATGTTGCAAGTATCTTCAGTGGAGTAGCTGAGCTATTGTGTTTGTCCTGTAAGTAACATTAGTACAGTCATAGTACCTTTAAATTATCACCTGTTAAACTGACCTGTAAATGTACACTCTGCAGTGCCAGTGCCCTGCACAACTGGAAGTATCCATTTCAACTATTTGAGCTACTGGTGGCATCTGACCCAGGATTTGATCATTATTGAGACTTAGAAGAACACCAATTGCATTATAATACAAATATTTCCACCTTGAGCTCTTCAAAAACCACCTTTCCACAGTGTGATGCAGCCAGCACAGAACCAGGTAGTAATTAATGGTAGTAGTATCCAACCAACATGTAAAGAGAGAGCAATGCTATGCAGGTGCTTCTGGTACTTAGTTTAAAATGGTTTGATTTCTAAGCAGTGCTTATAAACTTCAAAATCTCTTTCCTCCACAGCTCACACTAGGCATTATATACATAAAAATCATCCATGAAGGTGATAAGGGAGGTTTTTTGCTGTGGTGCATTATCTTATAAAATGGAAGTGGGGTTTTGGACTGATTCCAGTTCTGGAGCAAGCAGATTTTAGAAATGAACTGTAAACAGGGATGGGAAATAGGATGATGAGATCATTAACAAGGTACACGCTCAAATCTGTGTCACTAAGTCCAATTAGTTTGGTGTAAATCTCATGTTAAGTGTTACTTGCATTCCTTTGTGACTTTACCTTTCTGTTGGGAGCAATGAAGTGAAGCCCGGCTCTGGAGATACTGAGGCCAACGGTTGACTCACTCCTGCAAGAGCTCAGTTAATCTTGTCTCTTCACTATTTGCTGGCACGACTGACATGTTTACAAGAGGCAAGCATTTACCATTCTACTTCATGGAGAGTTTTATGAGCAAAGTAATACACTTTGCATGCTCGCTTACAGAGCATGCAGGGTGGTTCTCCTGTTACTTTCAGCTTGTGTATACAAGAACTTGAAATAATCAGAAAACACATTAAGATGATTGTATGTGCCAATGGTTAAAATGATTTAAAAATAAACAGCATCAAAGAAAAAGCAGTTTCAAGGAATTTTTTAAGTTAAAAAGACATTTACAAGTATAATCTCCTCTGACTATAAAACATGAAGGAGGGTTTATACTTCTTTTATTATGAACTAACAAAGCATCTTGCAGTGGTTTAGCCCAGCTTTGTTTATTTGGCAGTCTTATAAATGAAGCTTTCTGTTTTTACAGTGCATCATGACTGTTACTGACGTTGATATTGACTCTATGATTAAATCTCCATTGGAACTGGTCACTCTCTGTGTTAAGGCGTTTTCTACACAGAAGTATCATTTGGCATACACCAGATACACAAGTTACTCTGTTAATGTCCATGAGGCACAACTGCAAATACATGGACAGCTATCTACAGCTGCATCAGCTCGTGGCCAACATGTGGCCTGCAAGACTGTCCACCATTAGTCATGGTCCTGTTTTACTTCCTGTAGAAGGTTGCCTTTCGGTTGACAGCTAAAGCCTGTTGTTTCCTCACTACCTTTGCTGGTGGAGCATGGATGGTTGGGATCTGCTACTTTTTAGGGACTGATTTTTCTCCTAAAATCAACCCTGCAGCCTGTGAGTGAGTTGGAAAGGAGCCACTCAAGGGAGGAAGTGTGACAGTTCTGAAGCGAAAATCACTAAATGGGGCAAGTCTGATCCTTTCTAGACCTCCAGTGTTGTATCTTCTCATTTAAGACACCACCACTGAGGAAGACGATTTAGGAGAACAAGATACATCACTATACATTTTAAAGTCAGAAGAAAGGTAACAACCTTGAGCAGACATCTGCTAATTCCCAGCATTGGCTTTAGAGGAGGGAACTGCCAGCTCTGAGCAGAGCAGGCAACAGAAACACCCAAAGCTGAAAAGGTTGAGGGTTTGGGGGGTGGGGTTTGTGTTCTTCATTTACCTTTTCCTTCTCTTTAGCAACAATCCTGCAAAGAACTTCCCAATTTCCAGAACTTCTCAAGGTGGCTGGAATAGAGGGGAAAAACTCCTGCTTTGACTGAAACCCCATTTTCTGAACCAAGAATGAAATACCCAGAGAGCTATTACACAGTGCCAACTCCTGTTGCTGTCCTGTAATACCTTCAAGAGCTATGTGGGGATTTTTCAACTAAATCTTAACCTTTAGAATCAGATTTGGGTTGTATATTTGTTCTATCAGGGTTTATATATTGTTTCCTTTGCTAAGTTGCACCCTTTCCAAAATGTTAAATTCCAGAACAAGGGCTGAAATGGGTTATATTTAACTCTGCTCTAAAAGGGAGAAAATACTGTGGAAGGGAAGTACCATTCTGAGGTGATGGCCACTTGCATTTTTCAGTCAAAATTAGATCAAGTAAATCTTTACATCAGTTGCCACTAAAACATTATAGTGAAGTTTCAATTAATTTGTCACTTAATGAAAAGATCTTTTTTTAGTATGTACTTAAATTGACTCATGGATTGATGCTGGAGAGGGACTCTTCATCAGGGACTGTAGCAATAAGACAAGGGGTGATGGGTTCAAACTGAAACAGGGGAAGTTCAGGTTAGGTCTAAAGCAAAAAGTTCTTTACTGTGAGGGTGGTGAGGCACTTGCACATGGGGCCCAGAGAAGTGGTGAATGCTCCATCCCTGGCAGTGTTCAAGGCCAGGTTGGACAGAGCCTTGGGCACCTTAGTAGAAGGTGTCTCTGCCTATGGCAGGGGGTTGGAACTGGATGAGCTGTAAGAATCCTTCCAACCCAAACCAATCTGGGATTCTATGATTGAATTGGAATCAACAGACTTCAAATTGATTCTTTCAGCTGACCAGAGTATTATGAAGTACAGCAAGCAGGTAGATTTGATTAGCACCTTTTTATCTGATGGAAAACTAGTTTGCATTACTAGGTTTTTCCAGCTAATACAAATATTGTTATGTTTTAAGGGATTCTGTGAGATTAAATAGCAAAAGTATTGCTAAAGGGTTAACAACAGGGAATCGGGTCATCATCATCATCATTCTGGTACCTTACTGCAAGTATTTTTACTGGACACAGTTGAATCTGACAACAGCTTTAGCTGTAGGTGAGGGTATATTTAGGGCATATGAGGGTATATTTAGGTATTAGCTGTCCAGCAAAACCAATTATTTTTGCACAAGTCCCTTGAATGTAAGTCTGCTTCAAGCTGAAGCCACTCTGCAGGTACACTGGGTGGAACTTTTGGCTTATTCAAAATTCCTCTCTTTTTAGAAACACCTTTAAAAGTTTCTAAAAAGGCAGGAAGGATGGATGAAAACCAAAAATACACAAATCCTCTACGCCAAGCTCTTCCAACACAGAAATAAGAACTACTCCATAGAGTATATACAATAGGTTTCACTGAACTTGTTCTAATCCTGGCACTTAGGCTAAGAGGTAACCAATCCACGCATTTAGTAGTAGCTCTAACTTCAGCTAGTAACTAACGTGCACATCTATATACAATGAAAGAAGCTCACTTCGTACCATGCAGTCTGCAAAGTTAACATGGAAGGCTTTCAAGCTTCAACATTTGTTTCCCTGTCTTTCATGAAGACAGGTTGGTCCCAAAATAGTGCATTATCTCAGGAAAAATAGATAGTCTTAGTCATTTCATGTCTGCTTTAAAATAGCAACAGAGCCTGCCTTTCCTTGGAGCAGGTTTGTATCACCTTTGTCCATGTTCCAGGAAAACATTGGGTGATAATGCACTTTTTAAGCTGAATGTATCTCCACTTGATGAGTGTCGAGAAGTTGCTTTTCCACCTATCAACAAAGTCTCTGCTTCTTTTATTTCCATAGCTCTCTTGTACAGTTCAGCTGCCTTCTCAAAGTCTCCCCCTTCATAGCTTTGGAGAAGGGTAAAACAAAGTTGAAACAAGCAAATAAAACAGGTCTCTCATTTCATTTAAACTGAAATGCACACCATGCTATCGCCAAAGTGTGCGTAAGGCTCCCCACTTGCCTATTAAGTACGCAAGTCCAGGATGTTTTCTTTCATCCAGTAATTGTTGTAGTAATTTGTTTTTATAGGACTAAAACATGTAATCTTACCTAAGCACAGCCAAGTTCTTCAGAGTTTCCCCCACACGAGGATGCATGTGCCCAAAGCTGTCTTCATAAATCTTTAGTGCCCGTTCATAGAGAGGTAAAGCTTCAATCTGCTTTTTCTTTGGGTAGGAGAGAGTTGTTTGTTACAGATGTACATTACACTTGTAATTCTTTTTGCCAACAGAATATCAACACATCCTAGATGCAAAGTCATGCATATTAACCAGAAAGGTGTTTTGAGTTCTTCATACTGTTGACAGATGAGGATGGTAATTGAGTTGTCAGAGCAGTTGGTTTGCCCTTGCAAATGCAATCCCCCCATAATATTGTAATAATTGGGGTCTGGGCTTGTAGGCAGTTTTGAAAGATCTCAATTCTGAAAGCTTTGAGTTACCAAATGCTCTTTAATTTTACCTGAGACAACTTTAATCCCTGTTTAAAATCAGATATGCGCATTGCAGAAATAGAGAAAAAATCTACAGCTCACTCCTACTTACGCTAAGTAAGGAATGTGGTAAATCGATTTGTTTTCATCAAATTGACTGCATCTCCTTTGAATTTCATATTAGTTGTAAACTAGGAAGTCTACAGCCTTCTCAGATTTTATAACACATACAATCATAGAATGGTTTGGGTTGGAAAGGACCTTAAGATTATTCAGTTCCAACCCCCTGCCATGGGCAGGGACACCTCACACTAAACCATGTCACCAAGGACTCCGTCCAACCTGGCCTTTAACACTGCCAGGGATGGAGCATTTATCACTCCTCTGGGCACCCTGTGCCAGTGCCTCAGCACCCTCACAGGGAAGAACTTCTGCCTTAGATCCAACCTGAACTTCCCCTGTTTCAGTTTGAACCCATCACCCCTTGTCCTATCGCTGCAGTCCTTGACGAAGAGTCCTTCTCCAGCATCCTTGTAGCCCCTTTCAGATACTGGAAGGCCAAGTTGGACAGAGGCTCAGGTGATACGGACTAGCGTGAGGTGTCTCTGCCCATGGCAGGCGGTTGGATCTTAAGGTCCTTTCCAACCCAAACCATTCTATGAGTCTATGATTCGAAGGGTTGTGTTTCCCTCTGAGTAAGCAGTGGAGCTGTGTTTCCTCATAGTGTGACAACCCCCTGTCACTGGAAATGTTGTGTTCTAGACCTACTCTTATAAAACATAAGAAAGGAATCATAAACACATAAGACATGAAGCACTTACCATCTGACAGTACAGGACAGCCAGATTGACCAAAGCAGTTGCCACACTGGGGTGTTTTGGGCCAAATGACTTCTGTCGGATTTCAACTGCTAGTTCGTACAGAGGAACAGCCTTGTCGAGTTTTCCCTAGAAACAACAGGGGGGAAAATGGTTCAGTTCTTTTGTGTCAAAATGGTAACAGTAAAATCTGTTTTCAACAAAAAGCCCTGGAGAAGATGTAGCTGTTTCCAGAATAATTTTGTTTAATTTTGGTTAATTCATAGTCATATTCTGCACAGATTCGTTATCATGAATATTGATTAGGACCTAATTTTCCCCAACACTGAGCACATTCAGCTCCCAGGTGATGTGTTTCTCAGCTATGCCTATCTCTTTCTTTTAGAATGTGTATTTTCTCCACAAGTGTGTCCATTTGTATTTCCTCATCCTGCCACAGATAAGAACAGAGCTTATTTTTCGTCCTGAAGGGCCTACATTTTACTGGTGACATGGGAATGGGAATGTAGCTGCCTTAACTTTTGGGCAGTTTTCCACATACTGAAGTGGTGTTCACACCATCTTCCCTGGAACAGCCACGGTGTCTGATGCCATTTCAAGTACCTGTTGCTTCCCATTTGCCATACTGAGGCACTGGCTTCTTGACTTTGGTTTCTCTAAAATACTTTTCTCATATTCCAGCTAGTTTTACTGGAGGTTATTTTTCCAGCAAACCTGTTTTCCTCCAAATTCCAATCTGCTCACATATTAACTGGATAGACTTCACAAGTATGCTTAGGTTTCTATTCTTAGAATGTGAATTCTCATATTTAATAGCAATTAATTACTGCAAACTTCCACTGTAATGGTGGGCAATGGATCACTGGAATTGCAAAATCTGAATTTTCTCCTTATGTTTTCAAAGCATCGCCAGTTTGAAGATGCTCGGTAACTCATCTGGGATAAGTACGTATTTATAAATGTGTTTTGAAAAAGCTAGTGGGCTTTTTGGAAACACACCAAGGCCACTTGAGTACGTCTTTATGCATCTTTTATTGGTGTGGA
The DNA here is from genome assembly GCA_009867235.2 of Psittacus erithacus. NCBI lineage: Eukaryota > Metazoa > Chordata > Aves > Psittaciformes > Psittacidae > Psittacus > Psittacus erithacus. The sequence goes on along the minus strand of WYDI02007610.1, from coordinate 47,977 downwards.
TCACCAGCAGCTGACAATATTCCCATGCCCCACTCCTTCTGGATTGAAGACTTAACAATGCAAGGCATTACAGTTAATCTAGGTGGTAAGAAAAGGTCACAGGCTTGCGCTTACCATCTTTTTGTACAGCACTGCCAGGTGTTTCACAGTATAAGCTAAGGAGGGATGATCTGGAGCCAGTGCTCTCCTCCTGATGTCTAAAGCTTTCTCATAGAGTTCCTCTGCCTTGTCATAGTGCTTCTTCTCATTGTACAAGGCTGCCAGGTTGTTCAAGGACTGCGCACAGTCGGGGTGGTCGGGTCCCAGGACTCTCTCTCTCATTTCCAAGGAGCGCTTCAGGAAAAGCTCTGCTGTCCTGCAGAACACATTCACTCAGTCAGCTGTATCTGAAAGCTGGGAACATCCATACAGGCTGAAGTGGTTGTTTGAAACAGAACAAACTCAGCCTCGGAAACTGCACAGACACTGGCATCTGGGAGTAGACTTTCCTCAGAATAAGCAAATGCCAGAACAGAAATTCACCTACACAGTGAGGAACTACACATCCCTAACACAGACCTGCTGTGTCTAGGATGTGGGCAGCAACTAGTTAATATATTCCTGTGCAATCCTGTATCCCCCCTGTTGTAAGGACTGAAAAGCCAGTCTAGCACATTTCAGCAAACATAACCCTAACCCATGGCTGCTCTTTACTTCAACCTACATCTTCAGTTATGTAAGTATAACCCTTCCTTGTTCATAACAGTCTACTGACTTCTGGGCACAGCAGTCAAGTACTTCCATGGATAAAACAATAGTTGGATATGAGGTAAAGGTCCAGAACACATATTTTTCAAGGAACTTTATAGAACATAAACCGCACTATAGGGCTGAACAGACAGCTTTCACACCAAGGTGAGAGAGACTGGGACAGGATTTTATGTATGTCGAGCTAGTTTCTCATAGAAGAAGCTGTCTAGAAGTGACGAAGTGGAAAAGACTCTCTAATGCCACCATTCAAGCACTGCCCTATCAAAAGGGTATACTTTGTCTCACTAGTGTAGTGCTACTATTCCACTACAGATTTACAGCACCTCTATGAGGAACAATGGGTGATCCCCACGTAACAACGGCAGCATCCATTACAACCAAGCAGTTTGTCATCCTGACACACAGACAAATTCTGTGTGACACTATTCCCAAGAGGTCAGCTTAGGAAATTGGAAAAACCCATTTCACATTACAAGGGAAAAAAAAAAGTCATTTATACACAGAACTGTAGGCTCAGTTCTGGAGATCTCAGAGAAATGTCAGAAGGTCTTCACTCTATGCAGGGGCTAGAGGATGATGTGATCTAACATACACAACTGAAGTGACAAGCCCTTCTGTCATTGATTTCATTCTAACTGCATCAAATGATCAAAAAATTCCATCTTGGACTTGCTGATTCTGAATGGAGACACAATATCCAGTTAAAACAATGACTTAAAGCTTCACTAGCACAAAGCTTATCCTTTTGCTCACCTATGAAATAGTGGAGATACAGTTACTCTGGAAGTTTGGTTGTGTTGGACAGGAACTACATATGAATAATGAGGAATATAACATGATCTTGTATGAAATACGTAAGAAAATAAGGTGTCACTCCTCTATTATCAGTCACTTCAGCGTGACTTCATGAGGGAAAACTGATGGAAAACCCCACATTTCCAACACTTAAAAATCAACACCTTCACTATAAAGGTCCTGCATTTAACAGAGATTCCACGTGCAGATCCTAAATTACAATGTATTGTAATGTATTCTGCAGCTCCCCAACAACTACTGTGACATAAACATCAGATGCAGGAAGAATGTAAAATACTTCCAGAACTTACCCTGTGCTTTTTTTGCTGTGCACTTTCTTTTTTCTCTGAAAAGATTTAACATGACTTTACAACCCCCTCACAACACATACTTTTAGGCTACTCTGCAGCCTGAAGAAGTTGATGTGAAGAATGCCTTCTTGCCATGCAATTAGAACTATTCTGTACCTTTTATTCCCCTTCAACATCCCTGTTTATCTGCTCTTAGAACACCTTCGTGCTGCTCTGTCCTCTTTCACCCTTAAAAAGGCCAGCAGGGTAAAAGCTTAAGGATTCCAAGCACAGTGAATATTTAACTCATGATTCCTACCAATACTGATATTTTGAGTGTTTTTTACAGCACAATCCTGCCATCCACAGATGAACAGTACAAAGGAAGGTCACAAAATAGAAAAGCTGAGTAAAGGAAGCACAAATGTCAAGAAAGTACTGATATGTGCAATGAAGGCTAGCGAACTTCAACTGTGGAACAGCAATTCTGAATGCAGGAAATGCACTGACTTAGTAAATACTCACATGCTAAAGCATCAACTCTGGAAATGATGAGTGAATTTCACAGCAAACAAACCTCAGTAGAATGATCAGGGACAGCACCATATTTGATCAGGTGTTCACATTTAGTGCTAGTTCTCAAATGCTTTACCTACGTTTACATCTATAGGAACACTCAGTGGATGTATCACAATTAATAGCACTTACTCCAAATTATTCTGCAGGTAGTAGAGGACTCCAAGCTCATTGAGGGTTCGTGCATTATCTGGTGTATCCTTGCCTAAGGTGAGCTCTTCCAATTGCAGGGCTCTTTGGCGTAGGAGAGCAAAGCCACACTACGGCAAAGCACAAGGTACTATAAGCCAATCCCCATTACTTTGAAAGTACAGCTAAAGACAGAACATCAAAAGACTTAGTTTGGCACCAAAGGAGCACAATAATCCTACCTAGGTTCTGTTTTCAAGCTAACTGGCACATAAACATTTGCTTATTTACAATCTAACATGGAATTTCACACAAAATGCTTCCAGGAATTTTAAGTCACTGTGCTGTCCTACAGCTTTGTTTGTCTTGCATCACACAGGCTGATCTACTTAAACCCCACAGTTCAAATAACCAATTCAGATCAAATTCTTAGGTTTCTACAATTTAATCTCCTATCCTAAATGCCATTTACAAATATATCTGAACTATTACTCCAGGCTGGATCATTGTAAAATGTTCCATGGATCATTGTAAAATGGGCTGCCAAGCTAATGCTTACATGCAAAGTGAATTACAAGTAAAAAGTGCAGCCACTGTTACACACTCCACCTATTCTCCATCTTTGCAGTCTTAATAAAAAGATTTGTGCAGCAGAACTCATCACAGAAATGGACAAAATCTTCATGATCTAAATTCATTTCTACTTATGCACTGTGGAAATAGAAACATTCTTACGGCCTCTCACTTTTTATTAGAGGTACAGCTTAGAGCTCTGAAGTTACTAGCTGAGCTCATAGTACAAGCACTGCATGACAAACAAAGCCTTAGCTCAAGAATGGCAAGAGGAACTCTGTAGCTCAAAAACACAGAAGACAAAATAGGGAAAAACTTGGTAAGATGCCTAAAATTGTTACTTGGATTATTCACTGCAGTAAAACACTCTGTTCATCAGTATTGTTAGGATAAACGCCTCAATCCTTCTGGAGAACACCTTATTCCACTGCCAGTTCAACAGCCAATTGTATCAACAGTAATTTTACACACCTAAAATGTACATACCCACTTCTTTCTTTTCCACCCCTCTCAACTCCATACCAGTTGGCCTGATGCATCTCCACTCACAGCAGCGCAGCTACCAAAGCTGCTGCTGGGCTACTTCACTACATATGCCCTCAATTATCCAAAGCATTGGAGCTTTATCAGCTCTGCAGGGGCATTTTATCATCCATTCTGCAGAGCCACCATGTGCCCTGTACTTTAAGTATGAAACATCTCCTTACCAGGCTGCCTTTCCTCCTTGCTGCTTTTTGGCGTATTCTGAAGGACTTTTCCCTCAGTTGCTCAGCTTGTACATATCTGAAAACAATGACAGTGTTAAGAGAATGCCAAATGTAGCATCAATGAGTATTCTGGAAAGCCTCTAAATTACTGGAGTGTATAAATTTGAGGAGAATTTAAAAATCTTGGGGGGAGAAATCACACTTTTTGTCAAAGATAAAAATATTCAAGATGCTTAGGGCCAGACAGTGCTCCTCCTTTTTCTCTACAAGGTTGCTGTTAAATGAAAAACAGATGTTGGCCCCTACTGGGGGGCTTGCTACAGGAATACAGAGGGGATGCTCATGGTTGCATGGGAATTTATGAAACTCTAGAACAGAACCAATGAAACATTGCTTCAGGAGGAAAATCTTTGCTGTTATTTCTGGTCACCTCCACATACAAATACCAGTGTAGTTAAGCTTACTTGTTCTGCTTTTGGTATAAGGTTGCAAGTGCATCAAGTTCACGGGCTACCCGAGGATGCTCAGCTCCATAAGCGTTCTCAGAGATTTCCAGTGCCTGTTTATACAACTGTTCAGCATTTCCAAACTTCTTCCACTGCACATAGACTCCTGCAAGCTGGTGCAGTGACTGTGCCACCCTTGGGTGGTCTGGATCCAGCGCAGTCTCACGAATCTCCAGAGAGCGCTGCAGAGGAGCTACAGCCTGGAACAATGAAGTTCAGTGTATGATGGCAGCAGGCAGCACTCTGCATGCTACAACGACTTCGCAACTGCAACAGAAAGCACACGCTGAGCTCTGCTTAATTTGCCTTCTTGCTGTTACAACAATCTCTAGATGCACTTACCTGACTGAGAAGACCTAGGTCCTTAAGAAACCGTCCCAGGGTCTCATAAAGATCAGCCAGGCAGATCATACTTTCCTCTCCCTCACAGCTTTTCTCATATTCTTTCAGAGAGTCAAAATACTCAGCTGCCATAGAGCTCTTATCTTTCCCAACCAGCTGCCAGTAACTCAGCAATTCTGCAAAATGTCCCCTGTTTTAACAAGGAAATAAGAAGCTCATCTTATCTCTGATACCCCTCTATTCAGACTCATGCTAGCTTAGAAGAAAAGGGCCATATGCATGAATGCTGTCTTTAAGCTGTCTTTAGGCTACAGCATCTAGAGACAATCCATAGAGACTAAGCTGTTCAACAGTAGTATTTATTTGTCCCTTTACCAACCCCCGTATGTAGCAGAATAGAAAAAAAAGATGATTTATGTGACAACAGCATTTAGCATTTCAGCCTCTATTTCAGTTCTTTTAATAAATATCTGTCATTATCTGATTTATATTGACAAAAAATTGCTTTGAAATGTTTCTAACCGCCAAAGCAGTGTCTGCTTTTGTACCTTTTGTAAAGGTTTTGTGATACAAAGAGATTCAAAAGACACTTGTGTAGCTTTTGCTTATCACCCTGCTGTTGAAAGAGCCAGGGAAGTTCATCTGCACTTCTCCAAGTCACTCGGTCTCGACTATTGAAAGAAAAGCAAATAAAAGCAAACATTAAAACTCTGAGAGGCCTAAAAGAACTTGCCAATTTTACGTGAAAACTAGGCAAGCATACAATTGCCATGCCTAAATGTCTAAACAGACTGACTACTGTAAGACCTATGTACTCCATTTTCTCACATCTTCATTTTAGTTTCACCTCAGAACCCCCAGGTCCCTCACAGGAAGCTGCTCCTCCCTCCCATATGGGCTGACCTGTGGTGTTAGCAAGACTGCAGCCCTGCAGCAGCCCTCCATCCCTTTGTGACTTTTCCCTGGCACACTGTGGCTCTCTTGGCTTTCTGCTCCCCAATAGTGGATGCTCTGAGGAGCAGCAGTAAGCAGTAGCCCACAGCTGGGACACACTAATTCACGACTGTAAATGCAAACCACTTTTCAAGCTGGATGTGAACTTGTAGCTGTTCAGCTTTTCTACTGGACCTCCTCTTGTGTATGTGCTAACTGCTTGCTGAACACAAGATGTCCTCTGCTTCTCCAAGTTCCAAGCAACCTCAAAGCTCCTGCCATTTACTGGGAGTTAAAAATCCACATGGGGTCAGTTACCACAAAATAACTGATGTGGTAGAAATTCCTTCCCATTCCCCTCCATAGTCATCAGTATTTTCCAAGGTTAAAAAGCAACATATCAGTAATAAATTGACCCTGACAACTAGGGTTTTGCAGTTATTCTGCTGAAATAATTTACTAAACTGAGTCAGAGAAGCTATATGAAGAAAACAAAGATATCCATGAGGCGTAAAGCCTGCAATTTAACACGTCTTGAGGAATTCTGACCTACCTTAGCTGCATGGTGAAATACTCCACTAGTTTTTGTCTGTAGGCAGAAAGAACATTTTCACCTTCTTCCATATATTCTAGTCTCACCATCTCCCAAGCCTGAAAAACAGTATAATTGAGAGAAAGAAAATGCATTTGTTTATTAAGTGCTGATGATACACAGGGTGCAATGCAAGATTTCTTTGTGAAACACATCTTGTAGAACTGAAAATCTTTTGATGACAAAAGCACCAGCAACAGATTGTCTTATATTAGACCAGAGCTCTGAGTATGCACATAATAGTCCCTTCTCCTTCCATTCTGCTTGTTTTTTTCAGAACCAGTGTTTCACCATAGAATCATAGAACAGTTTAGGGTGGAAAGGATCTTAAGATCATCCAGTTCCAACCCCCTGCCATGGGCAGAGACACCTTCCACTAGAGCAGGTTGCTTCCAGCCCTGTCCAACCTGGCCTTAAACACTGCCAGGGATGGGGCAGCCACAGCTTCTCTGGGCACCCTGTGCCAGCGCCTCAGCACCCTCACAGGGAAGAACTTCCTCCTTGTATCTAATCTGAACTTTCCCTGTTTCAGTTCAAATCCATCACTCCTTGTTCTATCGCTACAGTCCCTGATGAAGAGTCCCTCTCCAGCATCCTGTGTTTTCCAGAACACATGGAGTTAACAACTAATAGATCAGAAAATTCTGAAGGTTTGAAAAGCCAGGTTTCAACTGCTGAACAATAATGGCCAATACTAATGTCACAGCCCTAGCAGTTTTCAAGGTGACTCTAACATCAGATCAGACATTAAGGAAAACAGATGAGCAAACACAAACATCACAGTCATTCCAGTTAATAACAGAACTGTTCTAAAAACCAGCAGGGGCTCAGGGGGTGGAGCTTCACTTGCACATGTTTAAATTACAAAACCTACCTGGAGGTGCTGGAACTTCAGCAAACCACAGCCGTATGTCAGCAAACACATTCTGTGCAGGCTGTGAACAAGCGAGGCTAAGGCTGCAGAAGACAGCTCAGGATAAAGTTCCATCAGCTCTGACTCACTCACACCATTGTGGCTAACAGCAATGACACACAGTATCTACACAGAGCACAAGTATTTTATAGTTAGGAGTGTTTGCTGCAGAGCTTACTTACGCTGAAATTCCAAGAAAAATACTTTAGGAGCCAAGGGAAAAACAGCTGCCTACACAAGCCCTTTCCCCTCTTCGGTCCTCAAAGAACAGTCTTCAGTGCTAATGGATTAACATTCTAATAGATAAAGCACCAAATGGGACGCTATGGGACAAACAAACGGCTCCTTCAACTTTCCTCTAAAATACTGGAAAATAACTCCATTATGATAAGGAACTTCCATCTCAGTAAAATATGCCGAAGGTCTTATGCTGCCAGCACCAAAGACCTTCTAGCAAAAAAGTTGAGTATCATGTCCTAATCAAATCAATGTTCCACACAACAGGGAAATTCTGCAAAGGTAGGAAGAAGAAGCAGAAATCTAGTAAGCAGAGCCCTGTATTCACAAGATCCCATGCTCTGATTACATTTACTATGCTCAGTGTAGTTAATCATTGGAGGAAAGCAGTGATCACCAAGGAAATGCTATTTCTGTATCACAGGACAGTGGAAAAGTTGTTTTCTGAGACAATGACTTAGTTGGAATCTAACACAAAGCAGTCAGATGTTCTACAGTTATGCAAAAGATATAATTCAATTAATAAAATTGTCCCTTCCATGCTAATAATACAGTCATCTCTAATCCTACATATGAGCCAACATAAATTTGTATTTAATTGTAACTTAAGATTCTTTCAGGAAAGAATGTACATTACCTGTAGAAATAGTGACGCATTCTCTGCTTACCTCTCTCAAAAGACCTTTCTCTGTATCACTCCGCAGTGATTCTTGAATTGATCTCAGAACAAGCCTGTACAGTGACACAGTGTCTTGACACTGCAAACACTGTTGAAGGGTTGCATCTATATTTCCTGTATTTCCAAGACTGAGCAGAAGGACAGAAAGGGCATGGTTTAGAATACCAGATTTGGCAGAGTAAGATGAACTGAAACTACTGAAGAGCTCAGAAAGGCTCTGAATTCCTACTGGGTTTAAAAGGTGCACAGGTCTCACTGAGATTAAACACAGAAGGGGTGAATACCTGAAGCCACCTTCTGTTATACTGTCTGATTTCTCTGAATACCTGCAACATTCTTATTTATTAGAAAGAAAGTATGTTGTAGTGTTCTTTCCTCCAACAGGAGCACAGAATAAAAACATCAGGTTGGATAAAGGTAACACCACATGCTGCTGTTTCACTTAATGCATTTACAAAGCCTGTTTTCAGGAGCAATTAAGCACTCTAGGACATAAAACAGAAACAAAAAATAATCAAAATCAGTCACCCAGAGTAAATTACTAATCAGTGTGTCATCTCCTGGGAGTCTCTTAACTAAAAATGCATCTTTCTCAACAAGTTGAGGTCTAGGTTAATAATAAGCCAATGCACTTATTAAGTATTCTCTTGCACAAGAGGGAAGATTAATTTTCTCCACAGAAGAAATTATAGGGCAAAGTACCATATGCAGGATGTGACACTAAACAGTTGTTGAACTTCCTTTAGCCTTAAAAACCTACGAGGCAAACTATCTGGTACATCAGTAAATAGAACAGCCTTGAATTAAATTGTTTAATAAAACTGCCAACATTCCCCAAATAACTTTAAAAAGCATTGAAGCAACTGACATACCCAGAAAGCAGAATAACACAAAAACAAAATCAAAACAGAAGAGCAGGAAAAAGATAGATAAAACTATTTGGATTCACGTAGGATCAAAATGATGATTGTATACCCTGGTTATTCTTCCCATTGCATGTACAGTCAGTGAAAAGGGGGAAACTGCTGCTCCACTGTTTTCTCTTAACAAGATTCATTCTATGTTAAATGAATGCATTTCAAAATGTTAACAAACCTACTTCAGGTCTTCTAATGTAGTGATAAGCATAATAATTTCAAGATCATCTCAACTTACCAGGCAATGGTTTTGCCCAACACAGTGACATACAAAGCATTGCAAGTTGCGGCAGAACGACAATGTCTCTCAAGCTTCTTCTCCTACAACATTTTAAACAAAATCTGTAAGCCAAGATGATATTAACTGCACCAAAGACATGTTCACTATTCCACAAGAAAATAAAAGTTCTAGCTATGCTTCTGTCTGTAAGATCTGAAGACAATGAATTGATGACCAGCACACATAATACAGCGTGGTTTTGTAGCTATAGGAGCATACAAGTGAAAGTCTCCTTTTGAATTTAAAAGAGTTAAGATCTAACCATCATTCGTCTCACGATGAGGATTACGTTATAGCATTGGTCTCTAAGGCAAAATTAAAGGTAAAATACTTTTTTCCCCACTCTGCCAATCTTTGTTACAGTGTTATGCAATACTAAACCTTCTATTATTCTAATATAAAAGAATATTATGAATATTCTTCAACTACAAATATTCTATAAAAGAAATTATGAATATTCTATAAAAGAATAATATGTTTACAGCAGTATGTGCAACTGCACTGCTTATGTGTTAATAATTTATGCTGTTCCATTTGTTTCAGTGCTGTGAGCTATGGGGTAAAAAACCGGCATGCTGTTTTGATCATTAGTACTTCGTTAGCTAAATATAATACTGTCCTTTCGCACCTGGGCCTGTATGTTTCCATTAAAAGTTATACTAGAGTAAGGTACTTTAGAACTGCAACACACATACCTGCTCTTTAGTCAATTTAACATTTGCAGAGTTACATTCTGCACTAATGAGAGATTTAACATCTTTGGAATTGAGTGGATCAAGATGAAGAGTGGGCCATAACCTTTGGTAACAGAGAACAAAGTCATATTTAGACCTTATTAAATAGCACACAACAGGAAAAAAAAAGACATCAAAGTTCCAGACCTTTCTGAAGATTTATATGACAGCAGTAATTGAGGCTATTCCCTGTTACTAAGAAATTCTAGTCATCACAAGTCAAATTTCCGCTTTTAGCCTTATCCTGGACCTGCATCATAGTACTGCGGTTCTTCATGTGCATCCGACTGCATTTAATATCCTCTTCTACATAGTCACATGGACAGATCCATCACAGTAAATCAAAACAGCTAAAACCTGTCCTCTGCAGTTGCAATAGGGAAGCTTTTGTTGCTCTCAGCAGTTGCAAAACCATATCCTATTAAATCTCCAGGTACTGGCAAATCTGCTGTTTGCTCTTCACCGAGTAACTGTAATTTAAAACAACAATTCTAACCCAGGCTACTTTGAAACAACTCAGAAATATAACATACCTCCAAGCCTGTGGACATGTTTCTACATTCACTGATACAATCACTCTCACATTCACTGGCAACGGATCTATCAGCCACTCCATATGCTTCTCAGCTTGCTTAAAAAACAAATTTTGTTCCTTAATACAAAGATTGTTCAAAACAATGCTGGAAGTTGATTTATTTCATTAACTGCTCAGCTCAGTGAAAAGAGTCTTAAATTCTCCAGTGTCATCGAATCACAGAATGGTTTGGGTTGGAAAGGACCTTAAGATCATCCAGTTCCAACCCCCCTGCCTTAAAAAAAATGTTCCTGATATGGCTCTTGAAGCCATACTAAATGACCCATTGACATGCATGAGCATGACTGTACATAAAATAAAGCAGATAGAATACTATTGTTGAAATGGTTACCTCAGAAAGACTAGGCTGTTTTGATGCCCATAAATCATCACCTAGTTTTGAATCTTTCAATGTATAAAGGTGTTTCAAAAGGTTTCAAAAATTAAGGTAAGATAGAAGAAGAATCCCAAAACAACACAATTTATCTACAGAAATACTTTCTATTTTCTAGATGTGCTGTTTAGAGCAAAGCAAACATCAATATTTCTATTACACAGATGTAGCCAAACCTATTACAATAGTTGAGATTTCCTCTAGACTGACAAAAGTAAGTATTTTGAAGACATACCTGTATCTGGTCAATAGAATCAATGATGATAATAATGCTGCCTTGATGACGTGCAGAAAGTTTTTCCAGCCAACGAGGGAACTCTTCCAGAAGTTTAGCTGGATCGAAAGTCAGAGGTGACATTAACCAAGAGTGTTGCATAAGCTGTGGAATTACAAACACATATAACAAATTCAACCTTAAAAACTCTCATGAAAGAAGTCCTGTAGATGCAGGAAAGAAACAAACAAAACCCCACACTATTTTGGCACAAAATAGTCAAGTTCACCCAGAAATCTTTCCTTCTAGTATATGCAGAAAGCTCGTATATGCAGAACAAAGACTATTTATTGAACTCGCTGTGCAAATTCTAGTGAGATAACCCGAGGACAAGGGATGTGGAGACTTAAAAGGGCTTAAAAGTCGCAGAGATTAAACAGAAAGACTTCTAAAATACATGAGAAAATTGCAAGGAGAGCACAACCAATTTCATTTTTCACACAGAATCACACAGAAACGTTAGGGTTGGAAGGGACCTCTGGAGATCACCCAGTCCAACCCACTTTCAAGGCAGGGCCCCTCTCAGGCTTCTCTAGACTAAACAGACCCAGCTTCGGCAATCACACCACCTGAGGAGAGATGCTCCAGATCCCTGATCATCCTTATTGGCCCCCACTGGACC
>WYDI02007610.1:0-36150 GCA_009867235.2 Psittacus erithacus | reverse complement strand
GGCAAGTTTGTGCATCTGAAACTGAAGGGCAGGGGAATTTTGATGGAGTGTGACCAATTCAAATCAGCAAAATACCTGCGCCTCGTTAATCCCTGATCATCCTTATTGGCCCCCACTGGACCTTTTTCTACAGGTTTTAATCCTCTGAGGCCCTTAGTGGCACCCTGTGAAAGAAGAAAGCTGAGGCCCTGGCACAAAAATACTCTTCATTAATTCCCCACATATATAACACACAATAAATAAATAAATAATCATAGGAGAGAGACTAGTCCAGGAATGATATAGTGTCACCTGATGAATACAGCCTCAGGTTTCTGAATACACAGACAGAAGAGGCACCACGTGCCTCTATCATTGGCCAGATGGCAGGAAAGTTTGGAAGAAGCTTACATGGTTTTATATCAATCAATCAATATAGGTTACTGGAAGCAAAACTGCCAATGACAATCTATTGTGAATATCGCAGGGATGCTATTTAATTGATGTGTATTCAACATATATGATCTGATTCCCCCCATTCTGTAATGCCTTACATTTGTATTACTCTGAACTGATGTAGAAAACCCTGAAACCTGTAGAAGATTTTGTCTTTTCACATACAAACACACACACACACACACACACAGGTACTTTCCAAAGAATTATACAATACAGGGTGTGTAATAACACAGCCTACCTTTAAAGTAAGGCGTTTGATAATCAATGCAGATTCTGAACTAGTAGACATAGGCCTCCCAACAAAGTGATAAAGAATTAGAGTGTTTGGGCAATGCTTCTGTTGCAATTGAATCCTAATGAGAGAAATCAAAAATAAAGAAAGGGCACTTAACAGACTTTAATTTTGCAAATATATCTCAAATCAAAGCAATCAATTTTGCCAAAGGAGATGGACAGTCTGAGTTAGAGGTGTTCAATAGTTATCTTGCAAAATAGGATAGACATTTCCTGAGCTCCAACTGAACTTTTTGTGTCAGATTCAAGTTTAGTTCTCTCAGTACTGAGAGCCATTAGTAAGTGCCCTTCCTGGCACTGGACAGTTGTATGTCACTAAGCTGCTAAGTGGTAATGACACTACCAATTTATTTTTATGTCAGCACAATTTGTCATAGCCTACAAGTGACCATAAAATGCATTTCATGATAAATTATTAGGTTGGTTAAAAAGACTCCAAAGGATGCCCTTTCTGTATGAGAGAAGGGCAAAGCTATTGAGCTACTGATACCACAAAGACAGATCTGTAGGGTATTGATATTGGAGACAGAGAGATGTTAAAGGCAGTCTAGATGGAATTAGCTACTTCATTATTACACATCTTTCCAGGATGCTTCAGTAACTTCAGTGCTTTGTAAATTCTCCCATTTTACCTCTAGTTAAATTGATATAATGTGAAATAGAAACCACCTCTTTTTTTTTAATCCATCAATCATTCATGTAAAAAAAATAATAGTTTAAACTACCATTTTGACAGAAGGAGAGATTTCCCAGAGCCTGGTCCTCCGGATACAAGCAGAGGTGGAATTGGTGCTGGTGCTGCTACAAGGTCATTTAGACGTTCAAAGTACTATAAAAAAAAGCAACAATCATTATTCCACTGTTTAAAGGAGAAATAAATTGCTTGGTATTGTAAATTATCTAGACACAAAAGGCATGTACAGATTTATTAAGGTATGGGAATACCTACTGAAATGCAATACTGTACAAATAAATTCTCTAATTAAACATTTAAACCACAGAGTTTATTATCTATTTAAAGAAATAGTGAAATAAATAAAACATTTCTTCAAAACTATTTAAAATGGAACTTTCAGTCCTAATAAACTGAATTAACGTTACTACAGTGAAACAATTGGGAACTATGTTTGTTCAGGATTCCTTTCCTCTCTTTCCCCCCCAGCTACTCCACTGCACTGGATACGGTTGTCAGGACAAAGCCTTCAAAGTTGGCACTTTGGTATTAAAATGGTATTTTGAGGCAGTAAGCATACAAAAGAAAGGGTTTCTTTCACCACATGGACGCCCAAGAATGTTGTAGCAGAGTTCAGGATGATAAAAACAACAACTACCCTTCATCAACTTGAGAGAACTATTTTGGCTGAAAAAAGAAGTGGATGCACATTAAGACATACACAGGTATTTTTTCTATTAATGTTCTATTATATTCTTGTTCTACTATGTAGTAAAGGTGGCACTATCCTCCCAACCATTGCCAATATAGGAGTATTGTGAAGTAAAAGAATAAACTGTGCTAGTAAAACTGGGGTACTAACAATTTAAACACAATTAACACAGAATCTGCATGCTTATGTTACATTATAATACCGAGAAATATTGCCTAAATAAGCTGTTGTATCACCTTCCACAACCACTTTAATGTTTATCTTCCTACATTCATTATACCTTCCCTACATATAACTGTGTCTGAGACCCCCAGTTTCAAATGTTTTAAAAGTTTTATTTCAAGTAATGAGTAAGTACTGAGCTCTCAAGTACAACAGCTCTCAAGTTCTCTCTGTTCTTCTCACATACATATGGCTGCACGATGAGATGGGATCTCTCAATCAGTCACCTTCAAAAGACCTAACTCCTGGTGTCAAGACAGAGCTCGGATTTCCTCCAAGAACCCCAAAACATTCAGAGCCTTTTCTAGGACACCCTACTTCTGGCACACCATTGCAGTGCTTTTTTGCAGTGCAGGAACAACAGCTGCTTCTTCATCAATGTCATTCAACAACACACAAACTGGCAGCTCTCCCAGAAAATAAGCATGCCATCTACATAAGACATATGGCTTTTTTTAGCCTAAGGAGTAACAGCCTCAAGGATGCTCTCAGACACAGCTTCTTCTGCAGAAGTACAACTTGCCTAATGAGAGATGGATAGGAGTGATGACTTTCGTCTTCATCCATATACATTTCCAATGTACTTACTTTCTCAAATCCCAGTTCACATGTTGAATTAGAGGCCTGTTGAAAAGCTTCCATCTGTTCTTGTTCATCATGTGCATCCCACAATACATCGCCAAAAACAACTTCTTCAGGAGCAGCGGACTCTTCCTTGTTAACTAAATCCTTGCCTTCTAGCTCTGTCATTTCACACCCCAATATATCCTAAGTAAAAAGAAAATTACATGGAGAAAACTGCAACTATAATTCTTAACTGTGCAGGCACATTTGGTGTTAGTCTCATTTCCACTGTATATGACACAGCTCTATTAACATCACTGTGCTCACTTCCTTTAAGACTAGCACAGAACATAAATAAATGAGCAATTACATGAAACCAAGTTAAGCCTGAATGCACAGGTCTCAAGACATTGGATTTAGTCTTCTCATAGTGGAAGCAACTCCCCACAAGGAAGGATAAGGAAACAATGGACTGTACAATCTTTCTTTATCCTAAGATATGGTTAAAAAGAAATTCAAAGAATTTAAGCCACAAATAGACCCCTTCTCCCTGTTACTCTTGTTCTTGTCCCTAAAAGCACTCATCAGTTTGGGTTTTTATTTTCCACTTGCAGATTTCTTTGCGTGTCAGATATTAACGATAAAAACACAAAATGATCCTTTAAATTACATCTAAGTAACGTAGTAATCACACTGACATCACTTAAGGTCATAAATCAAGGTAGGTAAAGGTAAAAGCTGAAATGCATCATGTATTCTACCTGTTTAATTATCTTTTCCACACAATTATAGATTTCATACGTTCCTTCCTCCACACCTCCAGTATGATCAATCATCTGAAAAAGTAAATAGCAAAGCATGATGCAAATCTAAACCCAACTCAAAACAGTATTTAGGGCTTCTAACAAAAACGTTCTGGAACACACTTAAATTCCATTCTGTTGCCTTCCTCAGGCAGGATTCACTTTGTCTAAGCTTTTAAAAGTTGGGCATCTAGTTCCAGTAGTTCTCTCTGTAGAGAGAAATAAGTGGCAACTGATCTATTCTGCAATGGGAGCAGTCTCTCTGGAGCCATACTTCTTTCTCTTCCATGGCTCCAGAGGGGCCTTAGATAAAGAACTCTGCCATATAAATGGCTAAACTCAGGTGAGAAATTCTATCCTTATAGAATAGGGATATTTTTTTCAGTGAAAATGCAGTGGCTGTTTTTCTTCTCTGCTACCAAAACTTTTACAACATTCATAGATTCCAGCTTCATCAATCTGCTCATATAATGAGCATGGAGAGCAACGAGTTCAATGCGGTTTCTCCTAAAATGTGGGACTACTAGCACTCCATGTTGTTTATACCAGAAAAACAAGCCTTTTAGCATTCATCACCTATAAATTGGCATACCTTTGCTTTGTTCACATGAGAGATTTGCTCAATGAACTGTTGCACTGAAGCTGAACTGACTCTGCCATCCTCCTTTCTGTGGTAAATGAGCCGGGGTTTCTCTTCTGGATTTCTCAGGAAGGCTTCTTCACAGTCCTCCAACAAACAACTAGATTGGAAATCAGCATTCTTGTGCTATATTACACTGCTGTAGCAAACAGTTCAATCAACACAAGCTCCAAAGATGGGTTTCACTGCAAAAGCTAATTCAAAAGTCATATCTATTTACAACAAAGGGCAAGCAAATATCTCAGCAGAGAGCTTAGGATAAACTTTGAAGCAAGGAAAAGGTACGAGAGAAATACATGCTCTCTGTACCAAAACCATTAAAAACATTTATTATTTTTTATGATCATTGCTTTGTAAATTAAAAGTTGATCTCCTGTCATACCAATATGCAGAGTGAAGGTCAACTGCCTTGCAAGGCAAGAATATGGAGTCACACGATTAATAAGCACAACGTACATGCTCCGTCGTCACTTATTCAAAGGCTCTGTTCTATTCCTTGTCCTCTTTAAGAAAAGTCCTTTAGTATTTGTCAGATGTAGGATAATCTTCTCATTTTTAGTAGTTCAAAAGGAGAATTACACATCTCCAAACTCAAAAGCTCTTTGTATTTATATATGTGAATGATAACCCTGGATATCATTCCCAGTAATCTATCACTGTTCCACAAAGATCAGTACAACCTGAGGATGCTGACAGCAGCAGACAGGATCTCTCAAATACTATATTCTTTACATGAGAACTACAACTTTCATCGTGTTTTCTAAGAGAAACTCTCTGAGTGAATACTGTTGGCAGGAACATTTCTTTGCATGGTTTATTTTTTTTCCTTGTATATTTCATTACTGAACACTTATGACCCACATACACAGAGCTGGTTATTTGGCAACACTATCCCCTCAGAGTTCCAACATCCCAGGCAGCTTATACTATCCTTCTACCAGCATAAATGGATGGCAGCTCTAGTCTGACTCCTCTACGAAAACAAACCACCATCTTCTGAAGCATCTGGCTGTTCCCTGAAGCATACCACTGTTGTAAATCTTAGCTAGTACTGTCTTAAACCAGCCTTTAATTCTCTGTGGACAGATATTTACAGAAAGAGGAGGTCCAGTTAATACAAGAGTTCTAATAACACACAGTATTTGAAGTCCCTAGAGTTCAAAATCTACTCCTAATAAGAAACTTAATGCACACCAACATTTCCAGCTTTTTGCATTCACACAGACGTTTTGGAATGACCACTCCATGACCATTATAGTACTACATTTTTTAATCCCTTTTTCTCTCTTCTTTGTCAAAAGGAGACCCCTTCCTCTTCCAAACACCAAAACTCTGCCCAAACGCACAACAGCAACAGTCCTCTCCTAGAAGGTTAGGAATTTACTTACTGAAACAGAACACATGGAAGCACCTTTTGTTATAAACCCTCGTGATTTCAGTAAATTAAGCTGTAGAAAGCTAGCATAAGGTACCACACAGGAGAGCCACAAAATCAGTCCAAAAAATAGCCAAAGATAGAAAATTATATGTGACAGAATAAAACCAAAATGCTACAGCCAGGTGTACAGCTAGATAAGGGCATGAAAAACACAGAAGACATTCACACCAGCCATCCTGAATTCCTAGGACTCCAGCAATACACACGACAGAGAGATGCTCTTGGAAAGCAAAACATTTCTGTGCTATGAAGATATTTTTCAATGCTGTATTTTAAGAATATCTGTAGCTACAAGAAAAAGGAAATGATACACAGCTGATGTATTCTTTTAACTGTCTGCACCAGCAAACCTAAAGTTGGACGGAGTATCACTTTGAAGACAGTAGCTTTGGAAAAGTACTGAGCAAAGCATCACATACATTTTACTAAGCTATGCACTCTGCAGAGATTATCAGTTTCCATTTGCTTTACCAGTCTGGAAAACACTCACCTTGGCAATGTTAAATGCAGGAGCAAAATGATTAATGAACTTTTTTCAATTTCCCATTTTCTTACATCCTTAAGAGGCCTTTCATATTCTTCTGAAAAATGAATAACTTGAAAGAAGTACCCCATTGTTTCACAGACTCTTTGAAGCTTTGGTGAGTAGCTCTGAAAGCAAATTTGAGTAACGATGCTTCATTACTAAACCTGCATAGCACTAAAGACCTACTGGATACATCTCAGTTTCTTTTCTCTAGGCAGTTTCTTCTTCTGAAGTCCTTGACAATACTTTCACTGACATCAGGCTACCCTCACTAAAGCTTTCAAGAAATATTAGACAAATTTCTAAGTATCACAGTGGAAACAAACCAGCATGTAAGTGAGCATAAGCTCGTGAGGTACTCACTCTAATGAAGATGTCCACTTCTGGCTGAGTCTCATCAGTTCCAATAATAAAACACCTTACTGTGTTACTCCAGAGAGAGTGGGAAAACAGAGGAGTAACCTGTAATAAACTGGCAACAGCAGCATCCCAATCATCTAAGAAATACAAAACAAAGTCAAGAGATCTTCACACCTGATTGCACTGGATAACAGGTAAGTCATAACATCTTAACATTATAAATATTATGTGTTATTAAAAATAATAGCAATATTTTTACTAAACCAATATTTTAAATTTTAATTTAGAGACTGAATATCATCAATGTCATAGAACTTGATAATGTGGCAAAACCAATGTTAAATATATTATCATTACAATTATATGCCCTTTAAAGAGGACTGTTGAAAAGTATCCACAAAACCAAGCTGATAACTGTAAAATAAGTAAAAATATGCAGAAATAATAAAATCATTCATAGTTACAGTTGTTTTTTCTTTTCCCTACAGATATACAATTCTTTATTTTGATTAGACCATGTGAATAAATGACAGCGAAACATTACAGGAAATTCTCACTGAGATTAAGTCCATTTCTTTCTGTAGCACTGAATGTCAACTAGAAGCATATAGAAGCCTATAGAAGCAATGGAAGCAATGAAAGCAATGAATTTTAAAACTTTCTTAGGTTCTTCATTTTGCGGCTGGTCACTTTTTCAAGATAGGAGTAGGTTATCCTTTCAGTACCACATGGGATGATGAAAGGCTTAGCGTATGGAGCAGGAGCCACCATAGAGGAGACCCTGCCCTCCCACTTTTCAGGCACACACTTCAAATCAGAGCCTGAAGGACTGAAGGAAAAAGGGAGAAACTGCCACAAAAGTCAACTACAAGCAAGCAGGGTTCTAGGGGCAGGGAAACCAGAGCATGAGAAGACAATCTGCAAGAGGACATTCAGGAAACAAAGTTCCAGAGCAACAGTTATGGATAAGAAAGTATCTGATTCAACATAACAATGCATGCATCATGGTCTTGTAATCAGATTTCCATCAATGGCCCCCTCACTATCTTCCTTAGTCAACATAAGCAACAAAATGGTATTTGGTTTATCCTCAATTGCCAATCACTGCTGTTCATTAAAATCACTACTGCACATATTCAGTCACCAAGTATATTAACAGTAACAGCACTTATTGCTACAGTTCCTTTCATTTTTACAATGAAGAATTCCAAATAACCCCCATATACTCATGAATGGACAGAAAAGGAGCCAAGAAAGAACTTAAGAATGGATAGAAAAATGACACAGACACCTATAACTCCAGCCAAACAAACCACCATTACTTACCCCTGTTTATATTTGCAAATGGTCCCTCAACATCTATGGAGCTATGAGCAAATTCAGGCCCTCTGAAAGACTGCTGAAGTTGCATCATACTACCCATGGATGGTTCACTTCCCAAAGCTCCTCCATTCCAGTACTCAGATTGTGCCCCTGCAGCTAAATTGGAAAACAACAATAAAAACCCTTTTTAATGTCACTAAACAAGGTAAATGATCAGTCTTAGATAGTCCAGTTGAAACCCATTGCCATATACCACTGATTGTAATTTTCACTTCTTTAGCAGATCTGCTCATACCTTTGTGTGCTGTAGTTCTAAACAAGCACTCGTCCAAAGTTAATGTGAAGCTGAAGGATGAGCTTATTTGCTAACACACAGATTGCTGACATCTGTTGGGCTCAAATGCTGACCTGCATTACAAATCAGGATTGCTGCAGTCATTTGGTATATCAAGAAATTGACAACTTTTGTTCAGGAATGTTCCAGTACTGAAAAGTATAAAGTGGCTGTAGGTCAGAATTGAAATATAGTCTCTGTGCTGTGTGAAAGAGCTTTCATGGTATCTCTTCACAGCATGCTTGGATTACACTTCTGCCAATCAATATACAACATTCAAGACACTAAAAAAACCTTCCATGGAGAAATTGAAAATGACTTAGAAAAAGGTAAGGGAAATATGAATTAAAAAAATCAATTTAACACAAAAGAAGGCAGAAAAAAATATGCAAAACAGACTAGCTGTACCACAGAAGTCCATCAAATGCATAGTTACTATGCAAAAAGCCAATCACTGCATTTTGAAATGTTTCTACTTTTAAAGATTGCATATTTATACTCCTGCCAAGATGTAACAGTTGATCTCAATAAGCAAAACACAGGTTAACCAACAGCACCTGCACACAGTTTTTCCTCAATAACCCTTCATGGTACAAGAAATAACAGCGGGTACCCTTAAGAGTGTTAGTGCTAACAGTCTGCTACTATTACTGCTCTATTTTGAACCTGATGCAAAGTCAGTGGACTGATTACGTGCCTATATGAATCCTTCCCATGCTATCAAATACCTCCTACAGCATATACCAAACTTTTGCCTTTTATGTCATTAAGATTGCAAGGGCTTTCCTGTCAAAAAGTCCTTCAATAAAATTACTCTTTTGGTCTGTTCATGGTTGTTAAATACCTAACTGCTATTCTGAAAAGGACAGCAGCTGAGCCAGGCATACTGCATTATACATAGACAGCAAGCCTAAGATTCCCTTTAATTTTGGGTGTGCTTTTGGATCCTTTGGAGTATAATCCTCAGATCTAGAAACAGAAAACTCAAAAAAGACTAGAAAAATAAAGACTTGTTCATGGAACAATTTAGAAGAGTGTTCAAGTCACTGTGCCTAGACAGTGCTCTACTTTCTTCATCAATTCCTTTACAGGACTAGAAACGTGGGGTTCCCACAATCTAAACCAAGCCTGTGAAGTCAGCTGCTCCTACCCTTTAAACTAGTTTATGTTGCTTTCTGCCTGGATTAAAAGTTTTTCCAAATAGGACCTAAGTACTTGACTTGTGCTTTACTACTCAGGAACCTCCGTCATATTCCAACATGAAATATTGAGGCTGAAATTCTCACCTGTAACATCTGTACAATTATCATCAGAATCAGACTCTTCGGGATCAAATACTTTGATTCCTTGGGCCTGGAGTCTCTGAAGCTTGGCTTCTAGTTCTCGTTTGGCCCTTAGTAAGTCCTGAATCTCATTTTCTTTAGTTTCTCTAAAAATCTGTGAGCAGAGGAAAATACAAACCATAAATCTTTCAATAATCAGTATCAGTTCCTCAATTCATACTATCTGGTTCAGTCGGAAAAATAAGGTTCTAGCAGTCACTTAGCAGGCAAACGTATGAATATGTGAACAAGAAGCCATCAGGAGCCTATAAATGAGCAGGAAAACATAGTCTAAAATGATCTGTTTTCACAATTTTACCATTTTAAACCTCAGCACACTGTTCTGACAGTTAGAAGCCTGCATTAGTTTGGGAAGTTTATTAAAAATGGTAAGTAACTTTTTACGTCCTTTAAAGTTTATTGCCTTCTAAACCCACCATATTTAATAACTTTTTTCAAAGGCTCCCTTTTATTCCTGCATGTATTTTGGTTTTTTTACATTCCCATATGGGAAGAAAACATGAACCTAAATTGAAAAAGATGACATCTTCTTCAAGTCTCATTTTCTTAAATAAGGTCAAAACCAATCCGCTTTTTATATATCTGCCAAACATTAACACCTGCTACAATTAAAGGTATCAATAATCTTCAAAACAGCACAAAACCAGCAAAACCAGACTGACTGCTCTGAGTGGTAGAAATACCACCATCTGCAGTACGGATAAAGCAGAAGCATCAGCTTGGCATTTCAAGTCACCTCTCCAAAAGCACAAAGGCTTTTGCCATTAACTGGGTATCACACTTCAGCAGCCAAGAGATGCACCAATACACACTTTTCTTTAATGTAAGCTAGCAGTGTTTAACATTACAATACCACATATAAAATTGATTCAGAAATAATGGAGCTCTGTGTTTATGCATTCCTTCAGCACGGGTCAGTTTGCAGCCCAGGTTTTCCTGTCACTCTCAGACATGAGTACTTTCTGTGTTCAAATAACACAGGAATTTAGTTCAAGATGTATCACTGCATAGTCTCCTTTTCCCTCAGTCTTACAGAGGTGTTTTGGTAAGATTATCCTAAACAAAATAGACAGCTACAGCAATGACACTTCAATCACTGTTTATAAGGAGAGGTCCTCATGAAAGCTATTGAAGAAGAGTTCATTGGGGAAATGTAACTAAGTGACATCTATCTTCTTTTTGGTCCTTTTCCCAGGAAGGGAAGTCAAGTCATACCTTGAACTGCCTTTTGACCTTGTCTCGATCATGCTCAAAAGTAGCAGCTCTCTCCATGGCTTGGTATTTAGCTTCCAATGCACTTTCTTTCTCCCTAAGGATTTTCTGGTAGGTTTTCTGAAGTGCCTGAAAACATTTAGCATACCGTTTTTCTGAGTGAAAGCAACTGCTGATAAAAGGTTTTAGATTCCTCTTCAGGTCTGAATACAACGATGTTATCACAAGCACTCTACATCCCTCCTCACTCAAGGGACTCCCTGGTCCCCATCCCAGAGGCACACGTTGACTGCACACCAGTGTCACACCAGGACAGCACTGGGGCACGCACCACTTCCCCAGCACCTTGGGAAGGAAAAGCCACCTCACCCACCACCTCCCTGCCACAGCTTCTCTGCTGAGACCCCTCATCCGAGACAGCGGCAGGAGCTACCTGCAGCTCAGCGCGCAGCCGCTTGTTCTCCCTGTCCAGTTTGGCCTCCTTCTTCACCATGGAGGCCACCTCGTTGTTCTTGCTGACGCGGAAGATCTCGTACTCCTTCTTCAGCCGCTCGTACTCGGCCACGCACTCCAGCTCCTGCACCGAGGCCGTCGACTTAAAGCTGGCCCCGATGAGGCCGCCGGGCCGCGAGGCACCGACGCGCCGCAGGGAGCCGCGCAGCAGCCGGGCCTTGGGCTTCACCTCCACTGGGATCTCGCAGGCCTCGCCGCCGCCGTACGTGTCCTCGATCACCTCCCCGACCGCGCCTGCCGGGCTCACCAGGGACGACGCCGTCCCCATGACCGCGCCCGCAGCCGGCTCGAGGCTTTAACACCGAGCGGACGGCCCTGCCGGCGGGGACATGCCCGAGGCAGAGCGTCCCCACAGGCGGCTGCTCCCCGCCTCGCCCCGGCTGCGCCCCTCACCGCCCCCCCGACCCGGCCGAGCCGCAGGGCCTTCCAAACCCGCGGGCCATGGCCCGCTCCGTGAGGCGGCCGGACAAGGAAGGGAGGGCGGGCGGGCGGAACCCGCACCTCGGGCCGCCTCCCTCTCCCCCTCCCGCCCCGTCCCATCGCGGCGGGATCGCAGCTGGAGCAGCTCTGGAGGGCCGGGGAAAGGCGGAGCTGCGGCGGTGAGCGGCAGGGACTGGTAGCGGCCGAGGGGCGGGAAGCTGCTCCTCTGAGGAAAAGTCAGGAGGTTTTAGGCTTTTGCTGTAAAAAGCAGGCGGTTATGTGAGGCACGGCAAACCCATCCATTCCCACCGGCATCATCGCGGCCCCGCACGGCCCTGCCACCCGGACGGGCAGTGTTTGCCTTGGCCAGACAGGGCCACGCGGGGTTTCGTGCGGTAGAGACCCCGTGGGAGGTTTATCTCTCACTACCTTGAAATCGTGAGGTGGCCTCCATGGTGAAGAAGGCACACTGAAGAGGACGACCTGAGAAGAGCAAGTAGTGGGTCCGCCGAGAAGTAAGTACTGGGTTATTGTGCCATGTCACGCCTGAGTTCAGTGCCTGCACCTTTGCTGCTTCATCTAAAACTCTGTTTGAAGCCCTTCCTTTTCAGGAATACGGTGGTCATAGGTTATCTGCCCCTTAAATTATCCTAATGGCATTTCCCGCCCTCCCTTCCTCTTCAAAAACCCCTGTGTGGTTCCTTCGCCTGTCCTGGGGATTTCGGAGGAGCAGATGGAGCACATGGCCATTTGTGCGCCTGTCTCAGAACCTGCGCTACCATTGTGCAAACAGCAAACGTAGCAGTAGTTTAAAGCAGTTTTGCCTCATGTATGTGCCAGGTTTGTTAGCCATGACCAGGGAAGCCATTCTTAGAAATGTCTTTCCAATGAGACATCTCTTAACTTCCAAAATCTATTGGAGGGGAAAGTCACTTTTGTGTACAACAGAGAGAAGGTGTTGGTTTATTTCCTTGAGTAAAAACTCAGGGATTTGGTAATATGTGCAGTTTTCCCTAACTTTACTCCTTTGTTTTCATGAGGAAAAAATAATTCCTTGTCAGAATAACATTTGTGGTTATGATGGTGATCTATTCCAGTTAAACCATGTTTCAGTGAAAAGGACAGATATGGAATATATGTGACAACTGTGAAAAGAGGAAGGCTGCGACTATGTTTTCCCTAATATTGCCATTAAGAACATGCCCAGTATTAGGTGATTCAGCAAATCAGCAGGTAGTTCTGTAACGAAGCAAGGCTCTTGGCTCCTTCATTTGTGTGTTGGTATCAGGCTGTTTCTCCACTGCTGCTTGAGATCTGGCAATAACTAAAAATACGTTCATGCTGGTGCTTGTGCTGAATTGTTCTCATATTCTGAGTTGTGAAAGTCAAAATCTCCAAGCTTTAAGCCTAGAGTAAAAAGTGTAGTATTGCCAGAGCGCCAGGATTCCTTCTGACAATCCTCTTGACTTTAGCAAATAGATCAGACAAACTGTAAATGCTGTTTCTCTAATGCTGCCTCTGGATGCGTTACTGAATTTTTATGGATAGTAGAGACCATATTAACACAACCCTTTCTGAACAGAAAAATTACACTCCTTTCCTGTTGCTTCATGGATTGGTTTCCCTAATGTGTAGAGATTAGAATAGCTTGCTTCAACATCTCATTTGTAAACTAACAATGGTTGCTTTAAGTCACTGGTAAGGATAATTCATAAGGTAATTACAGAATCACAGAATTATTGGGGTGGGAAGGGACTTCTGCTACTATTATCTAGTAATAGGTTTAAAATCCTTGTCAATCACAAGGACAGTGGGATCCGACACCCTCAGCAAGTTTGCCGCCAACAGGACACTAAGATGTGTGGTTGGTTGATACACTGGAGGGAAGGGATGGGATCCAGAGGGACCTTGACACACTGGAGAGGTGGGAAATGCCAACCCCATGGAGTTCAGCCAAGCCAAGTGCAAGGTCCTACCCCTGGGTCGGGGCAATCCCAGGCACAGCTACAGGTTGGGCAGAGAGAAACTTGTGGGTCAAGATAGAGACAGTTTAATTACGGAAAGGAAGAAAGGAAAGGAAGAAAGGAAGAAGGAAAGAAAAGAAAATAGTAACAAAAAAACCCAATAAACCAACAAACAGTAAGCA
Organism: Psittacus erithacus; assembly: GCA_009867235.2. NCBI lineage: Eukaryota > Metazoa > Chordata > Aves > Psittaciformes > Psittacidae > Psittacus > Psittacus erithacus. The sequence goes on along the minus strand of WYDI02007610.1, from coordinate 22,189 downwards.
ATGCTGAGGCATCACTCACCACCTCCTAGACAACAGCCATTTTCTGGGAACAGCTACTCTGGAAAGAGAATCCCTGAGTTTTATTGTTGAGCATCATCTGTTTGTCAAATGAAGACCTGTACTTTGTAAAGGTCCTTCCTGACTTCAGCTGTAACAGAGCCTGACTGCTTTCCATCCCTGAGTCCACGTAATGAGGAATACCGTACATTGGCTTGTCCTCTAACAAATTTACTCTTCTACCTGCCCCTTTGCGGTCAGTATGCAGTCTGTACTCCTGATCCACAATGGCGCAACTACTCTGCCAATGTTCTCCTCCTGCTGCGACTATAGTTTTTTGATTGTGTGTGTGTTACTTAGAACCCAGTGAACTTTTGTGCTATAAAGCATAGACAATTTTGTGCAAATATCCTAAATACTTCATTTGCTGTTACTTAAAATCTGCTTGGCTACAGTTTAAAAACATTTATGTGGCATCTGTAGTGGTATTGCTTTTGTCTTTGATGTATCCACTGTATTACTACATGTTTTATTGTCAAAGATTCTTACTCTTGACTTCATTTCATTTTAGGAGTTGTTGGTGACTGGCAACAAACAAAATCTAAAGATCTGTCCCATTGAGAAAAGTATTAACTGCAGGAACTGGCTCTCTGAAAGAAGGTTGGTGTTTTAACATGCATTATTAGGTTCAGCTCCAAGTCAGCAGACGTTCAGTTTGTATAACAGTGTATCTGGTATGTATTGCTGTAAAATTTACTGTACCAGGTAAGGATACACCATGATGAGAGGAAGCTGAGGAAGATTTGAAGATGAAAGGTTGCTGAAGATTGACTACCCATTAAAAATAACAGTTGCTATGATTAGAATGAACATTGATAATGACCTGAAAGCAGAAGGTGCTTTAAATGAAAGGCAGCTGACCCAGCTTCTACATAACAAACTTTTTGTTAGCTCAGATACTGGAGTGACTTATATGTCTTGTATATAAGGTATATAAGTCACTTATATATTTATACATACCTTATGTATAACCTTGTATATACACTGTATATATATATAAAAAAGGTGTTTATATACCACAGACATACACAAAGTATGTTAGGAGCCCTTCATAAATCACTTAAATTGTTTGTGCCTGCACTGAATCAAGTTGATAATTTTTTATGATCTCATTCATTACTCAGAAATATCTGTGTCTGATGGAACATGATTAAGAGAGTTCTACAGAGGACACACAGTGAAAAGATGTAGTATGGTAATTTTTAAAAGATTAGTTTTTTCCTGGATTATATGGACTTTTTACAAGGGCAGTAGTGATAGGATAAAGGATGTTGGCTTTAAACTGAAAGAGGGTATATTTAGATTACATATTAGGGAGGAATTCTTCCCTGTGATGGTGCTGAGGCGCTGGCACAGGGTGCCCAGAGAAGCTGTGGCTGCCCCATCCCTGGCAGTGTTCAAGGCCAGGCTGGATGGGTCTTGGAGCAACCTGGTCTAGTGGAAGGTGTCCCTGCCCATGGCAGGGGATTAGAACTGGATGAGCTTTAAGGTCCCTTCCAACCTAAACCATTCTATGATTCTATGAGATATGATTCTACTTCCCTCTTTGTAGTGGCAATGAAGACCTTGCTCTAAAATGTTGCCTGCTATTGGCCTGTTCTTTGTTAACTTGCTGGCTATCCCCAGTAGTCAACCCTGTGCAGGGAGTGCAAGCCTCAATAAGCCAAATGACTGATCTACTCACTCAGCTTCTTTCTTTTATGTTACATGAGACCTGATGTAAACCACAATGAAGTCAGGGAATTTTTCTATTGAGATGATCTGTTTTGAATCTGGTACTCTAGTTGTTCCAGAAAAGCTGAAACTGCCAGGTCTTAGCTCTGAGCATGACAATTACTTCGTTTTCTCTGCCCTGTTAACACCTGCATTTCATTCATGACAGGCATCTGCCTCTGTCCTTCTCTGAGATCTTCATGCTAAGCAGCAGCAGTTCCATGATTACCAGCCACTATAACTGGTGTGCTTCTGGAGCTGTGTGCAGCTGAGAGAATGTCTGCAGATGATGGGGAGGTAGAGATCTTTTTTCCTTTTTCATGTGACCCAGCATGGCTGGAGCAGTGTCCATCATTATGCTTTGCTTACACCTTGCGCAGTCTTTCTGTGACCTAATATGAAATTGTATAACTGGGGTTTGAGTAATTTGAGGTGTGAGTGAATACAGGAGACAGAGTAACTACGAAGGTCATTACAGTTCATCATTAGCTCAAAAAGTTGGAAACTTACATTCAAAAGCAAGACTTTGTCACAGATGTAATTTTTAGAAATAGGACTGTACAGTCAAAGTCTGTAGAAATGTGCTGGAAATCCCACCTAAAGTCTGTAGGCACGTTTATGAGAGTCTCTAATGCATCTGCTTTTTGCTTTCAAGCTAAAAATAAGAGTATGCCGATGGTTAATTGTGAACTGCCTAACAAATTCAACCTTGGGGCATAGTTCTAAGTTCAAACAGCTACTGAACTCACTATTGTTTCACTAAATAAACTTGTTACAGGCTGTCAAGCTCAGATTATCAGCTTCTTTCAAGAATCCATTTGCTGAGAGACCTGAAAATTCCCTGGAGCAGAGATGATGAGTATTATAAGGAAGAAGGGGATTTTTAAATGCTTTTAAACGCTCCCATAGCTTCATGTGTCATAACCCTTCGCCGCTAGAGGACACCAAGACCTAAGGAAAAAGGGGTTGTCTGAGGAGGAGGGAGAAAAGGGGAGAAACTTCTTACACAAGAGTTAGGAAATTACTAGTTCAGAAGTTACATACTTCTAGTTATAATAAAGTTTCTTAAAGAACTGAGGCAATTTTGGAAGATATTTCCAGGCAAAATACAGAGGAGACACTTAGATAAATAAAATCTGAAGTTTTAATTTAGTAGTTTGCTATCAGTCATAGATAATAATATTATTTGCAAAGCACAATACTGACTAGTTTTGTTCAGTGTACTGACTACACTGTTCCATTAAATTCATAGATTGTTTTGTATTGATTTCAGTAAGAATAGGGCTTTGCTTTGCAATCTTAAATGACTGGTAAGTGTTCTGATTTTTGACAGAGTTAGATATTGTTATGTAGGGAGGTTGTTGTATTCCATTATTTAGAATGGAAATAACGGTCTGAAACCACTGGAATCTTCTGTCTCCACAAATGTCTATTACTTTAACCATATTTATGTTTGTAACTTGTAACACGAGGACTCATTAAATATTTCAATATAAGCTATAGGAAATGGATTCAGAACAATGCAATTCATAACTGGAACCAAACTTTTCACCTTCATGGCTTCAGTATGTCAGACAAGTTAAACTTCTTTAATCCTTATGGCAAGTCACTCAGTGGCAGTTCTCCATTAAAAGCTTTGAGCGACCTTAGTTTGTCAGAACTCTGAACTGAGTTTTAACTGAATGTTCCACAATAAGTTATAATCCTATCAAGAAGAGAGCTCTTGAGCATCTATTTTGTCGTCATTGAATTGTCACTGAACTGAGAAGGATTTTGATGTCAGATTTTTGCAGTCTCATGGCCATTTCATTCCAGACCAATTGGATTAATACTGTGTGTGGTCACAGTGCTGAGGAGCAACTAATCTTGCTCACCAGAAAAGTGGGGTGAAATGGAGGGAAATGTCCAAATAAATACAAAACTGAGACAAGCAATTGCTTTGCTGTGCCCTTTATTGCTTCAGCCTAGAGCCACAGAACCACAGTAGTGCATAACAAGGGATGAACATAAAATATGCTAAAGGCTGCACCTAATAATTTGTAACATCACTTAAGAGTGCTCTTTACGAAACCTTCCTGTGCTAGTGGGAATGTGAAACTCGGTGGTACCCAACTGAAATTCCCTGAGTACTTTAAAGTTCAAGGCCAGGCTGGACAGAGCTTGGAGCAACCTGGTCTAGCACGAAGTGTCCCTGCCCATGGCAGGGGGTTGAAGCTGGATGATATTGAGGTCCTTTCCAACCAAAACCATCATATGATTCTGTGTTCTATTGTTTATGCCCAGAACATCTGCCTTCTTGACAGAGCTGGGTGTCCCAATAGTTTATCTTAATCTGTATTTGCAAATTAAGCATCCTAAATCTGAACAAAATTTTCTTCAAAAACAGAAGTGGAAAGGGTGCTGCCACCCAATCCAAAAGGTTGATACCTGAATGGGTTCACTGGCTTATTCAGGCTACAGCAATTAGATCCTGCAACTTTTGTTTCCCAGAAGGCTACCCGACCAAGAGGCTGTAGGGAGGACTTGTCTCGGACATTCCACAACTGTCTGGGGAGAGCCAGATATATAATACATCATACAGGAGAGAGCGCCAGAAAGAAAGAGCTATAGGGATCATGATTCTCTAATTCAGTGATTAGGACTCCTCCTCTCTTCCAGCAAGCTAAAACACCAAGTCTTCTGTCTCCTGATGTACTCAGCTATACCTAGATGAAGTTGAAATGAACTCGTACTTCATTTTAGATGTCTAATTAAGGGAGTCTCCTGAGATCTCAGGAGTGATCAGGTATAAAACATAGCCATTCTTCATCATTCCTTTAGGTAGCTATCATCTCTGTTCAGCCTGTGGCCCAGTGTGGCTGTCCCTCTGTAGTGTCTGGAGCATTCAGACATTTAAAGTCACGGCTTGCACAATCAGGGCAAAAGGCTTGAGAGTTTGCTGTGACAGTAGTGTAAGATGCCATTCCTAAGTGTATTTCTAGAACAACCCTTTCTCAATGGTGCAAATGGCTGCAGTTCACTATGGTACCAGTTTAGCAATGTCTAACCCTGCCTAATTGTGTCAGTATTTGCTTTGATATCCAAGGGGCTAATCCCTTCTGCCATTTTTCCTGTGGTTGGTGTCACGTTTATTTTCATGCGCAAGCAATTTTGCTTTTAGAAGCTATAAGGACAGTCACACAGATTTTTTTCCTGACTTGATCAAAAACAGAAGAAATGATGTTCTGTGAGAAGAAGGTTGTTCAGAAATCCCCATGTTGCTAGGCTAATGGTAGAAGGCATAGCATGTGGGATGTTAAATCCCAGTTTTAAGAAGATAAATACTAGAAAGCTTCCCAGAAGTTCTTAGCATGTACATTTGAAACTTTGATTTTAGCTCTGAATGGTCCCTATACAGTCTTGATGCTGTGAACTCCTGCCTTCTAGAGGAAGGTCCTTTTCATCTAGCTGCAAATTAAATACTAATTTCCTTTAGTTTTCTATTGATGTCTCCATTTTAACTGTGTAGTTTGAGGTGCTCACTGTTGAGGGGGACTGCTACGTTGTATTATTGTCTTTCTGAGCAGGATATCATTTCAAGTAATTAATCTGGATAGTGTGGAAATTGCTGAAATGAATGAATAATCTTAGGTATTTTCCATGGAGTTCATGGTATTAGAAATTACTTATGTGCTACATTATTTCTGCATGTATGAGCTGAATCTGACAACCACAAGGTGTAGAATTTTATTTCTAAACCATTATGTGCCTTTTTTGTGGAGCCAGTATATATAGTTTCCTAAAACATTGCCTGGGCTATTGGGCTAGCAGGAGTTTTTAGCACTTCATTGTATATTGTGTTGAAATTCTATATATAGGACGTGCATTGAAACCAAAGGATATTCCTCTTTTTATGCAGCAGCTTCTAAATGTCCTGAGGCTATAACTGACTGGCACACAGAGAGATTAGATAACCATTGCATAATAGGAATGGCTGGAAAACAGTAGAGCTGCATGTATTCCTTTAAACATGTGGTTTGAAAGATGTGACTTGAATGAAGAAAGGCTTTGCTGTCAGGTATATATTGAGTTAAGTTATACACTGAAACTGTGTTGTGGCATTTGCTGAAATGATAGCAATGGGCTATAATATGGCAAAAGTTAATTTTTCTCTGTATCATGTGAGGCATGCCATTACAGTAACTCCTCTGGGAGTTCTGTAGATTGAAGGTGTCAAGGTCTGTGATTACATTCCAGGTTCATGCCACGATTCATCTTACTTCAGGAGTTTTGTAGCAATGAACTGTGACCAGAGAGAATGGGAGGAAGGAAAAATGCCTTCTCTGTACTGCAAAGAGCAGAAATGTGCACTTGTACAGTTTCCAATTGTATGTCAGTTGGAGCTTGTGTCTCCACATTTGGAGTGGCTTCAGTTTATGAACTGTAAATATGTATCTGGAAACGTGGTTGTCATCTGGTGAAGATCTTCCAGATCTGCTGGAAGTCGGGGAGTGGGAAGTATCTCCACAGCATCAAGTGGTACAAGTTCCCATCAGGTAGGTCCGACTGGTTGTTGTATAGTGAGATGTACTGAAGATTGCTCATTGTTCATGTGCCAAGAAGTTCCGCTGTGCCTTCGTCTGAGTTGGATGGTGTATGAAGTGTCAACATGCATCCGTTCTACGGATTTTGGACCCCTCAGTACAAGAAAGATGAGGTGCTGGAGCACATCCAAAGAGCAACAAAACTGATGCAAGCACTAGAGAACAAGTCTTATGAGTAGCAGCTGAGGGAACTGGAGTTTTCTTAGTCTGGAGAAGAGAAGGCTCAGGGGGGACCTTCTCACTCTCTACAGCTGCCTGACAGGTGGTTGTAGTGAGGTAGGTGTTGATCTCTTCTCCCAAGTAACAAGTGACAAGACAAGAGGAATTGGCCTCAAGTTGCAGCAGGGGAGGTTTAGATTGCATATTAGGGACAATTTCTTTCCAGAAAGTGTGGTCAAGTGTTGAAACAGGGTGCCCAGTGTAGTGATGGAGTCACTGTCCCTGGAGATATTTAAAAGGCTGGTTCTTAGTGACATGGTTTAGTGGTGGACTTGGCAGTGTGAGTTGATGGATAGACCTGATGATCCTAAAGGTCTTTTCCAATGTAAATGATTCAATGATTCTGTCTGCTCAAGTGCAGTGTATCTGATCCATATGAGAGATACTGGGTTTACAGAGCATGCTCTACACTGCAGCTTGTCCTTAGTACTTGTGTCTGGGAAACATGACAATTCCTTTTTACACAGCAATTCTATTTGTATGCTTTCTGTACCTGAAACTCCAGCTTCTCTGCAGCACACATTGAGGCGTTTCACAATGCATAAGAGATTAGAAATAGATGTAACTGAAACTGTCCTGAAGACTTCAAAAGAAGGGACATAGTACATAACTGTTACTTCATTTCTGAGAAGCTGTTTGCCATGCTGTTCCTTTCTTTCCACAAACTCATTTTGTCTTCTTGTCAGGTTTCATTCCCATCCCATTCCACCTTGCACCAGTGCATGCAACAAAGGAACAGTAAGACAACCAGACAGCTACCAGCAGGGCCTCTTCACTCCTGCTGCTCAAGTACAAGTGTTGCAACAGCCAGACATTTAGAATCCCAGAATCCCAGATTGGTTTGGGTTAGAAAGGACCTTAAGGTCATCCAGTTCCAACCTGACATGGGCAGGGACACCCATGTTGCTCAAGGCTCTCTCCAGCTTGGCCTTGAACGCTGCCAGGGACTGGGCGGCCACAGCTTCTCTGGGCAACCTGTTTCACTGCATTCCTGTAAGTACTGTGCTGCACCATAAGTCTGACTGCTGTCTGTGCTTCATCCCCTTAGCTCCTAATTGAGTCTCCTGTCTCTATAAAACAAAACCAGAAACATCACCCCCACCCCCCTCACTGGGCTGTGGACATCAGTTATGGTAAAAGAAGGGGAAAAGGATCAGAGATATCTTTTTAGCCTGGGGTCAGCATATATGAAAGTATCTTCTGGCAACCGTAAGACTGGTCTCATTCTCTGTGGTAGGAAACAGAGCACAGGTGCTAGAAATCATTGGGAAATGACACTGCAAAGTTCTTGGTGGGAGGTGCAATCTGAAATACCTGTTGGTGTCTCAAGAACATCAGAAAGCTGTCATTGCAGTAATTTATAATGCTTCTGCTCTGCACAAAGCCAGAAAGCTGCAGTGAGAAGAGACCTGACTCCCCAGAACACTTTCTAACAAAACCAAAGCAGGCAAAGTCTTTTTTGCATTTTGCTACTTGTATTTTAAGGACCTTTTATATTGACTTCAAAGGAAAAATATGCTATGAAACACTTTTTTGACATATTTATAAACAGCAAATTGTCACTTGATTCTTAACTAAGATAAACAAAGCCACGGAATGCATAGCTCAGCCCTGTTAAAACCACACTGCCTTTAAATCAGCAGAAACATTTCACACTGCATCTTCCAGACAATTTTGCTGGAATTCCATCTGGCAATGAGACCAGTCTTGGAAGCAGTAACCCAACCTAGCTTTAAGCTGTTCCGTGTCAGAGCTGGCCTTATGTTCACAAGGCAACTAAATAATGAACAGCACCATTTGAATCACCTTTATTAAGTAAACAATTTGTTGCAGTCTCTGGTGAAGCCTTTCCATTGACATGACTTTAGGTTGCGTGACATGTTAGGATAAACATTACTGATATCTAACAATAAAGGAAACATTCAACATATTACTTGATTTCCCTACCCTCCCTGATGCCTGTCACTATATTCTCATTCTCCTGCTAAAGAAAAGCCAAAAGCTACTTGAAACATTCAGAGTTTTCTATGAAAATTAATCCACATGGAATTCTTCCTGCTGCACTTATGCTGTTGTGGTGGGTTGACCCTGGCTGGGCACGAGGAGCCCACCAGAGCTGCTCAATTACTCCCCCACCTCAACTGGACATGGGAAAGAACATGTAACAGAAGGCTGGAGGGTTGAAATAAGGACAGGGAGAGATCACTCACTAGTCACTGTCACAGGCAAAACAGGCTCAACTTGGGGAAATCACTTTATTACCAATCAAATCAGAGGAGGATTAGAAGAAATAAACCCAAGTCTGAAAAACACCTTTCCCCCAGTTGTCCCTGATGCTCCTTCCTTGCCAGGGAGGTTTCCTTACACTCTTCCCCTGTTCCAGCATGGGGTCCCTCCCATGAGAGACAGTTATCCATTAACTTCTCCAGTCAGTCCTTCCCAGGGGCTGCAATTCTTCATGAGCTGCTCCAGTGTGGGTCCCTTCCATGTGGTGCATCCTTCAGGAACAAACTGCTCCAATATGGGTTTTTCAACAGGGTGCATCCTTCAGGAACAGACTGCTCTAGTGTGGATCCTTCCATGGGTGCATCCTTCAGGAATAGACTGCTCCAGCCTGGGTCCCCACAGGGTCACGGCTCCTGCACTTTCAGAAGGGTGTGAAAGCAGAATATCAGCCTAAGAATGCAGCTAACAGACGCATGAGGAGAGCACAGATGGGATGCAGTGCTTGAAGCCCGCAGGGAATGAGCAGCAGAATTGAGCATGCATTTTCTTCCATGATGGTTTGGGTAGAGACTGTGCTTGGTAGCCGGGTCTGATTTTGTATTTCAGTGCAGTCATGTGAATTTTTATGAGGTTCAAGGAGCTACCTATTGAGTTAGTCACACCTTAGGGAAATTCTCATATGCTAAATGTTTGCGTATCTTGCTTTCTTATAGCATGTTTCTATTGCCATCATGGGAGAAGAACTGGAGTCTTCTTTTGTCAGTTATTTAAAGCAAACTGGTGAAAAACGGGTATAGAAAGCAATAAGGTCTGTGCTGAAAAGTTCCCCTTGCCAATTCTATGCTAATAAATGGGGAATATTCTTATATCCATGGCAAATTCAACAGAGGAAGTAATTAGCCTTTATGTGTGGTACATAAATTATTTCTTTGTCAACTTGAAATGTAAGTTTATCAGGTAAAGGTAATTGGTTTAGACATGTTCATGCTTCTGGTACCAGTCTGGCTGTTTAACCCCTTCCATAGGTCTGCTCTTTCTTAGCTGTCACATGCATAATTTATGATTTAGTTTTTCAAAGCAGAAGATTCTGTACATTGGATCTCATCTATCGTCCTTTTAAGTTTTGCTACAGAAAACTTAAGGATAGAGAGAACCAGACTGCGTTAATGGATAAATCTGCACATAGCAAGTGACTGAAAAAGCACTATACATCCCTGCAAACCAGCATTGCCGCTTCACAGGTTTCCAGATGTGTGGAAAGGATATGAAATTGTTTGTTTGATTTTTCCAGTAAGTGATGCATGTATATTTGGTTACCAGAGATGTGTAATGTTCGTCTAAAATAAGCTGTGTGAGACACAGTCTGTTTGGCAGGATGCTTGTCACGTGGCTGGATGACCTGCCAGAGCTCTGGAACAGCTGAGGTGTTACAGGAGGACAAAAGGATGGTAAGAGGAGGAGGCTGAAGGGGAGCAAATGTGGAAGTAGGAGCCTGCCCTGGAGTACCATGTTTGGATATACGGGAGGAGGCGAGAAGTGGATATTAGCAGAGCTTCTTGAAGCTACGCTTCCATATGGTTAAGCAGCTGTGTGCTTGCTCCTCTCAAAAACACATTTTCCTATTAGAGCTTGGAGCTGATTTGTTCAGAGCTGCACTCCAGGCCATAGCATAATGAAGCAAAGCCTTGCTTTCTACTTGGGCTGTGATGTTTCAATTAAACACCAGGTAAAATATTTGAAAAGCTTCTGGGTGACTTAGAATTCTAATTTACTTGCTCATCAGATTTCTTAGAGCAATGTTGAATTGGTCTTAAACTCTGTTTGAGCCAGTGGGAAAATGAGGCCTAAATACCTGTACCTGATTTGTATCCATATTTCTTTATTTTAAAGAATCCTTGTGTTTGTTAGGAAAAGCAGCAAATGAGAAATACTGTTGTTATGCTCTATCTTTAAATCACTCAAGCTGGCTTGTGAAGCTGAATTGCAGGCAGTAGTATTGGCAGAAGAGAACAGGAAATGAACTAAAAGTGTAAAGGAGAAACCAAAGGGGAAAGAGATTGAAAGCCCTGAAGAAGTTTTCTTAATAAATGATTCTTTCCTGGGCTCATAACACCGCCACTGAACAGGCTATTTTATTTTTGTATCTTCAAAGCCTACATGGTAATTCACACTACAGAAACTGCAGAACCTTACCTTGTAAATCTTCACTTATCTCTGCTGTAAATACTGTGTTTGCTTTCAATGAAAGAAATACTTTTTGTGTGTGTGCTGCTTGCTTTTCTTTCATTCTTTCTCTTCAGCCACTCTTGCTTTACTTTGCTATAACGCTTTAGCTAAGCATTTAAAAATTATTCGTATTAAGTAGATTTGAAATTGAAACATGGAATAAATTTGGAAGGGTTTAGGAAGATGGTGACATTTTAAAAGCAGATAAGAGCTGTTTGCTGACACATGTCATTACTGGGTGACAGAATATATTGGTTAACAAAGTCATAAAAAATTATGAGGTTATATTTGGATTTAAGCTGCTCTTCTGGGATTTTGGTCTGAGGTAAAATACATTTGCTTTGGATACAGTTTCAACAGCTCTTGTTTTTGTCTGTTTAGACAGAGATCTAAGGCAGAAGTTCTCCCCTGTGAGGATGGTGAGGCACTGGCGCAGGGTGCCCAGAGAAGCTGTGGCTGCCCCATCCCTGGCAGTGTTCAAAGCCAGGTTGAACAGGGCTTGGAGCAACCTGGTCTAGTGGTCTAGTCCCTGTCTGTGGCAGGGGATTGCAACTGGATGATCTTAAGGTCCTTTCCAACCCAAACCATTCTGTGATTTTATGACCCTACCATTCTGTGATTTGTATCTAGTACAAATATTACTGAATATTATTCTCTTCTGCAAAGCTGGTGCAGTTAGCACTGCTGGCAATCCACAGCCTTCACTCTCTAGATCTTCCTGTCTTCTTCATACAGGAGTAATTCCTGCAGATCCGACCTAGCCTGAAATCTGTGAGGAGAGAGCAGAACCCAAACAGTACCAGAAATGTCCTCTCACCTTGGAATGTGACTGTGACAGGAAAGGACTGTCTACTGTTTATGTTTCCACTTTTGGAAAGGAAAAGCACTGTCTGGATGTAAATACCTCTTCTACATATTGTGAGGGAGGGATGAAAATGGAAGTATAGTATCACACGTGGCACCACTTTCATCACATTTCAAGATTCTTTAGGAAACCACATACTTCTATTTATCCACTTCTTTCAAGAAAAACTGTTAACATACTTGAATGAAGATAAAAAGCAGAGCTGAATGTCCCTTTTGCTCCATCGTATTTTCCTCAAAATCCCTGTTTTGTGGGACAATGTTGTACTGCATTGATGTTGTACGGCATCACTTTTCTAAACCCACTATTCATGCAGCTATATCGATTATAGTCAAAAGAAGCTGAATGTCAAAGAAGTGACTCCTGAATGTTCCACTAAGATATGTACTCACTTTGCAAAGCAATGTGTGCTTCAGAACAAAGCAGATTAAAATACAGAAGCTGCCTGTCAAGAACTCTAGAACTTTTTGCAAAAATACCAAGAAACACGGGAAATATCACTTAATGTAGTAAAAGACATAAAAAGGCAAAAAACCCAGAGAGAACTGCTTTTCTTTGAAAAGTATTCTGTCCTCTTCAACAAGAAAAAGTAGGATTATTTCAGTTACACGTTCACATCATAAATTTTCCGAAGAAAGTGTAATCCTCTGTTAATGCAGCTTCTTTAACTTGACAGTACAAGGTTTGGTGTGAACCCAAAAACCTCTTCTGGAGTTTTAATATTTCCCTGAATAAGCTCAGAATACAAAGGGAAGTTCTGCAAAGGAGACCTCTCACCAGTTATTTTAAGCCTTCCAAAAGGATCTTCTGCAAGTTTCATACCTCAGGTTTTTTGTGTTTGAAAAAGCCCAGACTTGTGAGTGTATCTTTTTGGAGAATAAGTCTGGTGAGGAATGGCTGAGGGACCTGGGGGGCTCAGTCTGGAGAAGAGAAGGCTCAGGGGGGACCTGATCGCTGCCTACAGCTGCCTGACAGGAGGTTGTAGTGAGGTGGGGTCGGTCTCTGCTCCCAAGGAACAAGGGACAGGACAAGAGGAAACGGCCTCAAGCTGCGCCAGGGCAGGTTTAGATGGAGCTGAGGAACAATTCCTGCCCCAGAGGGTGCTCAGGCATTGGAACAGGCTGCCCAGGGCAGTGCTGCAGTCACCGTCCCTGCAAGTGTTCACACAGCGTGGAGACGAGGCCTCAGTGCCATGGGTTAGTGGTGGCCTTGGCAGTGCTGGGGAGCGGTTGGACTGGATGGGCTTGAAGGGCTTTCCTAACATCGTTGCTTCTGTGATTCTTTTTCCTCACCTTGGACATCTATGCTTGTAAGTCTTTTTTAGAGTGTCTAATGATAAACTTGGACCCTATTACTGCAAGCAGGAATGTGAATTTACTGGAACTGTGTTTCCTGGGATGGCAAATTTTGCATTACTCAAAATCTTCAATCAGCATTAGAATTTTTTTTTAATCACTTCATTTCCTTCAGTCACAAATTTAATTTTCATTTACAAGATTGTAAATTATTTTCAGGTCTTAAAATGTTTCATTGTTCTCTGCATGGACGTTGGATCTTGATAAAGAAAGAAGGGGACTGGGGAGGTGATGTGGGTGGAATTTAGAAACCGCTAAATGAAGGCAGAAGACAAAGTGACATGAAAGGAGAAAAGTGTAAAATAAATGAGATAGAGGACAGAGAGGAGCATGCAGTCTTAGAAAACAGGAAGAATGTATCTGACAGGCCAAAAAAGCAAGTGCAAGGGGCAGAGCTGATTGAAGAACAATTTGCTGCATGGCACATTTTCATCAGAACCCAGCTCTGCACTTAGGTGGCCAAGCCTTTAAGGTACGCTGGTTCCATCCAGTGAAGCTGAACTGGTGCTGTCTTTCTTTTGCCTGGCTCTGATTGGAAGACAGGAAAACAAAGACATTTCTGAGGGCAGACAGACTATGAAATGTGTTTTGAATAATGCAGCTACTTCTACGATGCAAAATGAAATTTATCAGCTTAGTTACTATGCCATGTAGCTAGGGATAGATCTTGACATTAGGTAGCATAGCAGCTGAATATTTGCCATGATTTATTTTGCTGCTTCTGGTAGCAAACACTGCTACATCATAGTGCCAGATTGATGTCTATAAAGGGATTTCTAGCTCACAGAAAATGTCATTATTCCACTGACTTAAATTCAGCTACATCTCAGTTTAAGATGGGGGTTTGGCCAAAGTGATAGATGGTGCCAAGAAGAGGAACAGGAGTGTGGAGAGAAAGAAGAGTGATGAGTGATCTTGGTTTTATAAAACATTCACCTAGTTTCTGATTTAAAAAGTTATTAAATGATAGATGCATGCTGTCATCTTATTGAGTAGCTCATTTACTTCTGTGTACACTGATCAGATTCCTGTGCAGTTAACAAAGGTTTCCACAACTTAATGTTACTGAAGGAAAACCTTTCAAATGCTTTTTTGTTTTATGTCAAGCAATGGCAATGAATATAGTTGTCCAGTGAATCAGAGAAACAATCTGCTGCCTGGTTTTGTAGTATTAGTAACTTTATATGACAACAAAATAGTTCAATTGCTACATTTCCCATCCTACAGTAACAGAGATATATTAATTTAATAGAGATATAGTATTTGAACTTCTGGGTTTGGAACCATATCAACTCCTGGTTTTTCCTAAAGTTTCCAGCAAAATGGAATTTGGAGTTTCTGTGATTTCTGGGTAGTATCAAAAGTCTATTTGATAACTTAGGTAGCAGTTGGTTATGAATTTCTACAGACATTTCTGAGTTTTGAATCAAATCCACTTGGGGTGGCACCTATGAACAATCGCTGGGCGTAGGAGAAATACTGAACTGCAATTCATAAATTCATAGAATCAGTCAGGTTGGAAAACACCTTTAAGCCCATCCAGTCCAACCGTTCCCCACCACTGCCAAGGCCACCACTAACCCATGGCACTGAGGGCCTTGTCTCTATGGTGCGTAAACACTTGCAGAGACGGTGACTGCAGCACTGCCCTGGGCAGCCTGTTCCAATGCCTGAGCACCCCCTGGGGCACGAATTGTTCCTCATCTCCATCTAAACCTCCCCTGGCACAGCTACAAGTTACATCAACCCTGAAATGAACACCCAAAGTTGAACACAGCTTAAGAAAATTGAAAAATAAAAGGAGGAGGAGCCATCATACTGCAGGTAAACCAGCCCATGAATAACTCTTTCTTCTTCCAAGCCTTCAAGTGCAGGTGGGCTTTGAGCCTGGTCTTGTGAATGGTGTCCCTGCCCATGGCAGGGGGTCGGAACTGTATGAGCTTTAAGGTCCCTTCCAACCCAAACCATTCTATGATTCTAGGTGTCTACGAAGTGAGTTTCTCATGTGTATACCTGTCCTACTGATTTCTAGGGTTCCAAAGTCTTCAAGTTGGTAAGGATACGGATGATCATTTCAACCCAGGGAAGGACAAGTCAGCAGCCCTACTCTACAATAGTTTGTAATAATATCCACTACTGAGAAAACAGCTTTACTTAACTGCACAGGCTTACTGATGCCAAAGAAATAGGTTAATAGACTGGTTAAGAGGAATGACTTAAAGTCTCCAAATTGCTTGAATACCAAGAGCTTTTCTTCCCTGATGAAACAGATAAAATTGAAGTTTCCTGATTTGTGCTGACATTAAAAATGAATGATAGCCCTACAGAGCCAAGTGCCAGCAAGAAAAAAAATAATGTATCATGTATTGGGCAGCTTTTTTCTTTTCAAATTTAAGATTAATTGTGTTTGACCACAGTCAAGGACAGTGTGATTTTCAAACCTTACAAGTATTACTTGTAGCAGTGTTGGCAAGTACTTCATAGATTCTGGTTTATATTTCTGGTTACCATATTAGAGTTTTGATAGTCACAGTTTTCCTCTGCTGATGTTTCCCCCCATCCTCTGTATGCAGCAAAAGCGATTTCTGCTGCTGATTGGCAAGGTACTTTATTTCTGTATTTTTTAACAGCACGGAAAGAAAAGAATTCAGCCACATACAACAAGCTTTTGGCTTTCCAGTGCAAAGTCACTCCATCATGACGTTCAATAGCAAGCATTCAACAGAAGGTACAGAGGCGCTGTTATGCTTCAGGCTTATACAGGTACATGACTTCCCAAGGGACAGGAATAGTTGAAGTAGAGACTATCTATCTGTAGTGTGTAAAATGAAACATATGCATACAACCTTTGGAGGAAAAAGGTCTCATTTTACTTTGATTTTTAATGCCGATAAAGAAGAACCCAGCCTAATGTTTTAGGCAGCTGTCACCTCCTGAAATGGCATACAGCCATGGCTAATGCAAAATTAAAAGCAAGTTTGTTTAAAGACAGAAACAAATTACAGACCCTTTCCCTATGAACTGTTCTTTAGCCCTCTGTACTTTCAAAGGTGCAATGATTTTTGCTGCTGCTGTCTTCGGATGGAGAAGTGAACTTTGAGGGGCACACAGATTATCAGATTTGTAGAGCTGTTACCAGAAGATGTTGTAAGGCTTGTGGAGAATGTTCACACCTCTTTTACAATGAGACAGCTTCACTCTGAGTACTTCCCTATTGAAGCTGCAGTATTGTGTAGTGAGAAAGATGTGAATGCCAGATAATGTTTACTGAAAGAAAAATGCTTATGCTTTTCATCATGCTGAATAGCTTTTTGCTCATTTCTAAATTATTATTCTGCATGTTCTGAAGCCCTGTGTTTAGCTATGATCACTGTGGTATTTCTCCACACAGTATTTTATTGGACATAAACCGTCTAATTTAATACTTTAAATAATGTAGCTTGGAGGCTGTGCCAATACTGGCATAAATTAGATGGACTGGGAGCAGCCATTTCATTGCAGTGCCTTCAGTCTTCTTAAACATAATTTGGCCTAAGGAGAGAACTACAATATAACATTCACACACTTAACAGCATAAAAAAGAGAAATAAAACCGTTTTCAGTGCCTTTCCAGTGCAGAGCAGTTCATGCAAAGTTTGTTCAGCATCCCCGTGGAATTACAACTGTGAGGCCTTGACCTTCATCCTAAATGTGGTAGCTCAGATCTCTGTATCCATGAAGAATCCTTTTTAAGTCATTGGTGTACACCTGAGTGCCTTTCTATTTATCATCTGGCTAGTTGTTTTGAAAGATCACAAGAGTTTAACTGAATTAAATCAGTCTTTATATGCTTCACAAAGACAGTGCAGGTTAAAGAAAAGGTTGCTATCACTAAATAAGATCCATGTGAAGCTGAATTTTTAATCTTGGGTCAAGCAATGATGAAGTGAAAACAGTGCCATGCTTGATTTCAGGTTCACCATTCATATGTTGCTTTTTCTGCCTGCGGAGAGAAAGAGGGAAGTGATCATGCTTGTATCTAAGAGCAAAATTGTACCCCTACTCCTCGATGAAACACAGACTGAGCACTTTGCAATGTGCCTAAAGAAATGGTTTATTTTGGCTTTACTGTGTTCTGGTGGTTCAGCCACATACATCTCTTGTTTATCTACACTTGTCTTTATGTTTTTACAAAGAGGGGCTTCAAATAGCGTAAGTAATGTGCATTCATCAGTAAGCTACAATACCTCAGCTTAGAGAAACATTGAATTACCTTTGTTTAAAACCAAAGCTTGTACAGAAGAGTATAATTATTTGCAGAGGGGATATGGAGAGTCAGCATCTTCCTATTTGCAAAGGAGCATTTTGGAAATAGACGGCCTTATGTTCGTTGTATAACATTAAGCACTAAGCAAAGTAACTAGATTTTCAGCTCCAGACCCTCAGACCTATAAGTACCTTTGAGAAGCCAGGCTGCAGTAGTGATAGTGTTGTTATGCTATGGCACCCATTTTGTTAGGTACTGTGCACACAGAAAAGAAGAACTACTTTTTTCTAGTAGACTGAATATTAGTTACCAGTCAATGTGTTATAAAATGGGTCTAAATGAAGTCCAGGAAGGGAGGACAAGGAATCAGTGAGATGGTTTCGGTCAGTCTGATACCCCTGTGTTAGCACAGCAGCAGTTCTGTGGAAGATGCCTAAGCAAAGACAGATGTGAGGAGAACAATGAGGCAGCTATGGAGATGTTGATGTTAACAGATGTCCAAAGTATCAGGGACAGCAGGGAAGGAAGCACAAATTATTTTGGTGTTTGCTTGCTTGTCTGTACATTTAGTAAGCCTAAAATGAGTTCGGCATTGGCAGATCACCATCTCAGTAAGAACTGTTTGATAAGGGAGAGGTACACATGCACATTCTGAAAATGCATATCAGTCTTTTCTGACTTTTTTGCAATAAACAAGGAGATCCAGTGGAAGGATGCAGAGATAGCTCTTGCAGATGAACTTGGAAAATGGCTCTTGCATCAGCTTTCTGGATACGTACGAGCAGAGCCAGGTTGCGCTGATCAGGACCAATGAAAAGGAGGTTACAGTACTGAGTAACAGATAATGAGATCTGGGTCCTATGGTTAGACAGCATGTTCAGAATGTTGGAGGTGGAGCAGAGCTTTCTAACTTGATTGAAACTTACATGTAATGTGGGTGTGAGATTTTAGAGAGAAGTCTCACTCAAAAGTAATGATCAGCTGCTGTATGTGAATACTGATGAGAAACCTTTAGTGATTGAGAAAGGAAATGCAAGAGAGAGATCAAAAGAAAATGTAAGAGTGTCTTAGTTTTAGCCCTGTTGATGAGTGGATGTCTGTGAGATAGAAGGAGGCAGTTGAATCATCCAGTTTTGCTGGTGTTAGTGAATGTTACAGGTGAGTGTATGGTTGTCCAATGTATTAAACAGTCTCCAGTGTTGGAGCTTCTGCAACTTATCTACGTGGTCTTTTTTATCGATTCTCCTTTACACTAAAATGTTCCTAATGCCTAACCTGAATTGGTTTTACTGCAGGTTGAATGTTCCCTTCAACCCTTGCTTTAAAGATTGATGCCATATTAGCCACATTCCATTCTTCTCATGCAAAAATAATATAGTCGCTTAGTTCAGCCGCAGTGGAGCTAGGAATATTTGATTCTTAAGTTTATTGAGGTTCAGTGTCAGTGTATATTCACACTTCTTTCTCCATTTCCTTTAGAGGACTGAGGACACTGCCATTTCGTAGACTCAAAGAAAGAGTATAGCTTGGATGGTACTTTTGGAGGTCCCTGTGGTTCAAACCCCTGCTCAGAGTAACACCAACTTAAATCAGGTTACTCATGGCCTTGTCCAGTTTTTAGTATCTCCAAGAGTGGAACTTTTGTAGCTTCTTTGAGCATCCTCTTTCAGTGTTCTACTGCCTTGCCAGAGTAATTTTTTTTTCCCCTTTATATCCTTCTGTGAAGACCAAGAAGGAACTGTAAAGTCCTTTCCAGCCCAAGCTGTTCTGTGATTCTGTGTTTTCTAGTTCAGCCTCCTCCAGCAGCTGCTTCCTCTTATTAGAAACAAGGAGCATTTGTGCATAGTTCTTTTTGGCCAATGCATGTCAAGAGCTGACTAGACAAAACATGTGCCTTCTCCAAGAGATATCTGGGCATCCAACATCTCTCATTCCCACCACTCAGTTTGGTTTAAATTGTTTTGTGAAAGGCGTACAGAAATCTTGATTTATCTGATTTTGCTGATTCGGTTTCATAAGTAAGCTTTCCAGAAGATATCCCCTTATTCTTTTTCCTGTTCCTTCTTAGACTTCCAGTGAGTTTATCCACATTCCAGACTTCGGAGCAAATCCTTCATGTGCAAGCCAACATCACCTTCTATCTTTTCTCTCTTCTATCTTTCTGAAACAAACTAGATTAAATGCAGGGCAATCAACTGAGTTGTACCATTAGATCTCTGCTTTGACGTTTATTTCTCAGGTGTGATCATATGGTAAGATCCCTACCACCTATTGATGTTTCCCTTAGTGTGCAGGCATCTAAGATGATCGGTGATTTGTGCCATTTCTTCCTTTTGTTCTTCTTCTTTTGCCTTCAGCCATTTGTTCTGGCAGTATTTCTTTTGCCCATAGCATTGGATAACTATCAGTAAAAGTGGATTACAATACAATTTTTAAAATATGAAATTATGGAGGAGAGCAACACATTTCTCACAAGATTGTATAGAAAACAAACTTCCCATCCAGTGGGTTTTCTTCTGAAATGACCTGTAACAACTACAGTTTGTAAGGGCTCACTAAGTACCACAAGTGCCAAGACTGTAATACAAAGGTGGATTACAAAAGAAGTGTAAGTGCATTGGCAGTCATGGTGAGAATTGATATCTCGTGTTCCAAAAGGGTGATCATGAAGAATACAATGCTTTCAAGCATTTATTACTCTATAAACTGCACCCAGAATTAAATGGAGGGCTATAATCCTGTGAGATTGCAACATATAGGATGGATAAATTGAATTTGCACATATTTATTTCCAAGCATAACATAAGCAATAAAATATATAAATACCATGCAATATGAATTGCACTAGCATTTTTATCACATAGTTAAGGGCAAAACATGCCAAAGGAAGGAAAATAGCATGTCTTAAGATTAGAATTACATCTATCAGCAGGGGAAGTAGTCTAAAAATGGTTGCCTTGGAAAGTATTTTTGTCCATAGATGTTAAACATGAAGGTCAGTGTGGCCTCAGCTTTTGTTTAGCAGGGTAAAGTGGGTACTGTTTGTGATAGGCAGGGTTCCTGTGATAAGAAGAGATGATTATAGAAAACCAGGATTTGAGTATTGAAGGTTAATGACCTCAATGTATTCAATTTCATACTATCCACAAGACAATTAAATTGAGTCTGTTATAAGGCTGGTTTTAGTAGCTGCTGGACATTTTCCATTTGAGAAAGCACTCCTAGTAATTTCAGGGCGTCAGAAGCACAAACATGAAGAAATTTAACCCATTTTGCCCAGTCTAAGTGTTGTCTGGGCTCACTGCTGATGAAACCATTTCACTCCTACTTCTCATAGTTTGGTGAGATTTGGCTGGAAACAAATGTCTGTGAATGCAGTGCAGGGGGTGCTGAGCTGTCTCTGCTCCCTTTGAAGTCCAGTAAGAGCAGAAAGATTTTAACTGCTAATCCTAATCCTTAGCAGTTAGGATTAGTCTACTTCAGGCTTTGCTCTTATCTTGAAAAAGGAATTCTGGTCACAGTATTTAGTGAGTGTTTTTAGGCCATTCTGGTGCAGGATGTCTGCTTTCAGACTCCTGTTTACTTCTGCAAAGAAAGTGCTCTTCAGACAAGTATTTGGAGTATTTCATTTTCTCTTAAATTCAAAAATCATAACAGTATTAGAGATAAATAACATCCTTGTGGCTAATGTTATTGAGGATAATATTCCATCTTCATCCAGGAACTTGTTGTAGACTATTGATACTAATTGGGCAGCTCAAGGCGACTGTCCAATAGCTGTCAAGAATAGCTCTATCCTTGTCACTCCCTTCAACCTTTGCATTCTGAGCGCTTTCTTCTAATGGTCTTCCACTGAGTTTGAATATCCTGTATTCCTGTAAGGATAACTTATATGTGTCATATATACTCACGGGTTCACAAGGGAAAAGTTCTTGTAATACTTGAAAGAAGAAAGAAAATTTATTCTCCTTTGATTGCAGAAGTGGCCTTTTTATTTCCAGCTTCTTATTTGATCTTCTAGAAATACTTTGCTAGCTGTTCTGGAGTACTCACTAATTTTTCTTTCAGGTACTAATACCTGTTAATCACAGATGTATGTGTCTTCTATTTCAGGTGTGAAAAGGCTGTTGTAATTTGTGTCTAGCTGTTCAGAACACACATGTTTTAAGGAGCATCACCCCCTTACAGTCAGTCTTTCAGGCTTTAACAGCTTGCTGCTGTTGTTTCATTCCACAAGCTTAGTGATGAATTCTGCACCAGCAATAAGTATTTTCTGAAGAATACAGTGGATTACTAGAATCAAATCCTAATATAATCCTATATTTCCTATAAAGAAACTGTCCATGTCTTTCAATGTCTACAACATAGTCTTTTTGACGTGTCACATCTCTTTTGATCCTGATTTCTCATTTATACTGTAACTGACAGGCAATTTGTAGCAGCTACAGAAAATACTCTCATTTGTTCTGTACTTGGAATGCCACTACCTTACTTGTGTGCAGCAAATCTCTTTGATATTCACTGCATATATGTTTATTTTCCATATATTTATAGATACAGAGATATAGTTCAAAGGATTTAGAGAGTCAGTAAAAA
This sequence comes from Psittacus erithacus, assembly GCA_009867235.2. Lineage (NCBI taxonomy): Eukaryota > Metazoa > Chordata > Aves > Psittaciformes > Psittacidae > Psittacus > Psittacus erithacus. The sequence continues at coordinate 103 of WYDI02007610.1, read as the reverse complement.
GATTTAGAATCACAGAATAGTTTGTATTGGAAAGGACCTTAAGATCATCGAGTTCCAACCCCCCTGCCATGGGCAGGGACACCTCACACTAAACCATGTCACC
>WYDI02007609.1:0-37941 GCA_009867235.2 Psittacus erithacus | reverse complement strand
AAAAAGAAATAAAAAGCACCTTATCTCTATTGCTGCTCTTGCAATGGAGAATATTGTACAAGAAGTATCATTCTTACATAATTACAGGAAAAATTGTATCAACAGTCTTTGAAAATGGTTTTCACTATGCTAAATGGGTTACCTGATGTTGCAGAGGGGTGGTTTGTTGCTTGTGGATTTTAGGCATTTGGGGTTTTTTGATTTTTCTGTGGTATGTTCTGAACAGATACTTTGGAATCCAAGGTCTTTGGAAGCTAAACTGGTTTTATAATGGATCTCAGCTTCAGGCTATCCCCTCTGAACCGTACATCCCTAATAGCTAGAGAAGAGATAGATGGGAACCACATCTGAAGCACAACCATCTTTGGCTAAAATATAGCAGCTGTTTGAGAGTAATTACAGGAATGGAAGAATATTGTTGACTGCACAAGTGAGGAAACTTGTACTGAACAAAGCTAGGAGGTTTATTTGGAATTTGCTTTGCTCTGACTGTTCCAACAATCTCACTATTGACAGTAAAAGCTCTCATTAACTTGCGATTTATACTACTTTATTTCATTCCATATGTCATTCTCAAATCCAGCCACCTCAGCTGATACACTGTTCTGCAGGCAAAGCTCCTTACTTTCGTGTCAGAAGAAAATATTGGCTAATTGCCTCTTTTTGTTTGGAATTTTGTTTTAGATAGTGACAGACTCTGCTTCAGTGGAACGTTTGCTGGGAAAAGCTGATGTTCAGCGGCCCCAGGTAGTAGAATATTGTGTAGTTTGTGGCGATAAAGCATCAGGTAAGGATGTATAGGAAGTAGTATTTAAGCAACTTGGTTAAAAGGATGACTGGGATGAAGGGAGGAGGTTTCATGTATTTTAACTGATTCTAGCCATGCTGATGGCAAAAGCAATTGAATCTAAAATAGAAAAAGCTAACAGTATACTTTGTATCTGTACACACAGAATGTTTAAACTCTGCTTGGAAGAATATTAGTTTGTACCTCAACTGGACCATGATAAATTGGCATGTTCTGAAAGACAGTGATGATTTAATAGATCTTGGTAACTGAGACTACTTGAAGCATTTAGTCAGGTAGGACAACCACACCTATGAACAACCATGCAACAAGCATGGCACCTAGAAAAGTCTACCTGCTCCAGGAAAACACTTCTTAGTGCTCCCCAACAAACTTAAGACTTCCTGGTAGATTTTGGTCTTTTGCTATCAGAGAAAAAGGCAGGTAGAGATCAAGGGAATCCTGTGTTTCAGGCTAATTTTTACATTAGCCAAGGAAGCAGACCCTGCTTTCATGCTATCGAGAAGACACCTTTTTGTGTGTGTCTCACTTCTATTTTTGTAAGTGTTTATGTAATTAAAACAATGCCAGAGTTTATATGTGTAGGAATTTTCAATAAGGATTGCACTTGAAATTTTATTGTAAAATTGCTGATATTCTAAAATTACTTGGACTCTTAGCCTGTAGGTTCTTTTAAAGTATTATATGATCTGTAACAGCAGACAGAATTGCACATATATTTGTCCAGAATGAGAACTACCACTTCACAGGCCTCTCACTCAGAAATGGGCTTAGCCTTTCTCTCATCTCTCCACTTCCCACTAAAAAGCCCTGACAATAGGTAAACAAGAAACATCCTATAAGACTTTAACAGTGCTTTCATGGTCCAAAATGATGGTAAGAATATAAAATAAATTTAAAGGGTGACTTTTACAATGTTTTACTTGCTTAAGGTAAATATTTCTGTGCTAAAATATAAGTAATTTCCACCTGATAACAATATATATGTTTCCTAGGTCGTCACTATGGTGCTGTCAGTTGTGAGGGATGCAAAGGTTTCTTTAAAAGGAGTGTGAGGAAGAATTTGACCTACAGTTGTCGTAGCAACCAGGACTGTATCATCAATAAACACCATCGGAATCGCTGCCAGTTTTGTAGGCTTAGGAAATGTCTAGAGATGGGCATGAAAATGGAATGTGAGTGTTAAGTACCAATGCGACACTGTGCCTACCAAATAATAAATATGTGGATTACTACTTTTTAGTGTGTTCTCTCCATTTCAGTGTATGTTGCTTGAAGTAAACAGAACTTTCGGCAGCTAGTGCATCTACTATACCTTTCTTTTATTACTATTTTATGTCTGAGGTGCAGTAGTGATTTGTTTTGAACCATGTCTCATACTACTGCAATCTTCGAGGAGCCCAGTTAAAGCCTCGCTTAGAATGCATATTGCAAACACAGCGTATGCTTATAATGCAAAATATTTTTACATGGATGGACATAAATGTGAGTCTAATGTTCTGTGTTCAGAATCTGCTTTCCTTCGAGTTTATCTTTGCTGCTTTTTCAACCAGTGATAGAAAGTAGTTGATGTCATTTTTCTTTAAAAATTTTGATGCGAGTCATTTGTGAGTATTGTATTACGAGGCATTGTAGGAAGTGCCTTATTTAAACAAATATGCTTTCCTGTTTGTATGCAGTGCTTTGTACAATTCATGTGCTAGCATCCGAACGCCTCTTTCAATGTATTTTGTTTCCAGTTTATAGCACCTCTGTCTGCTTCTTCAGTCCAACACTTCATGAAGCCTTTTATCTGACTGTTTTGTGATAAATTTTTTGGAGAATTTAAGGTGAAGCAACAAATACTTTTCTTTTTCTACTCTAATCTAGGCAGGGTAAATTCCAGCCACTGAGTTCAAGGGAGGCAGAACTTTAAGCTGTAAATAGGGTGATGACTGTTGTATTTGCATTTTGGAACTCCAGACCTGCAGTGATGATTGTGCTTTGCACACACTGTGCTGAGTATAGGGGGGTACATATGTACAAGAGGGGGCTGGAGCACTTCCCATACGAAGACAGGCTGAGAAAGTTTGGACTGTTCAGCCTGGAGAAGAGAAGCTGTGTGGAGACCTCAGAGCAGCCTTCCAGTATCTGAAGGGGGCCTATAAGGATGCTGGGAAGGGACTCTTCATTAGGGACTGTAGTGATAGGACAAGGGGTAATGGGTTCAAACTGAAAGAGGGGAAGTTCAGGTTAGATATGAGGAGGAAGTTCTTTACCGTGGAGGTGGTGAGGCACTGGAATAGGTTGCCCAGGGAAGTTGTGAATGCTCCATTCCTGGCAGTATTCAAGGCCAGGTTGGACAGAGCCCTGGATGACATGGTTTAGTGTGAGTCCCTGCCCATGGCAGAGGGGTTGGAACCAGATGATATTAAAGTCCTCTCCAACCCTAACTATACTATGATTCTAAGAGAAACTGCTGCATTTCCTGAAGCTAAACCTTTGTTTTCCCAGTATGATTAGAATATAAGCTCACTGACTTCACTGGGGTTTGGGTCAGATTTCTGATTAATATTTGTGTATCTACCAAGCCAACAAAATGAATATACCTCTCTTTAAGCCCCTAGATTTTGCTGACAGTAACAGGATTAGCAAAAATAAAATCTGGAACTAAGTAATGCTTGCTGTTTATGAGGTCAGAGAGAGACATATCCATGTATTTTACTGTTACATTCAAAAGGACTATGGGGGAGGGTTGAATTCTTTTGTTTGCTTGTTACTAATGTTAATCTTCTGGAACAATAACTGCTGTATGATAAATTGGTACAATGAATAGTGCAGAAATATTGTCTCCATTTATATTATGCCTTACACTGGCGAAGTGTTGTGAGAATTAATATTAGTAGAACACATTTTAAAATTCTTTATATTATCCTTATAGTGTTTTATTCATTTTATTATCCTCATTTTCCAATGAAAAATTGATGCAGTTGAATGTTATGCCAAGCTATAGAGGAGTGTGTAAAGTTCAGCCACTTAGATTCCAGATAACTTTCTGTAATCTGTTTAATAACACTACCTTAATATTATAAAGATGCATTTTTCACTTCCTTTAAAATTAGAAAGTTACAGTTTCTTACTATTTTCATGACAAGATTTGCCACACTTGCTTGGCATAGTGGAGACTGAGCTTTTTTCTTTCCAGTTGTCAAGTAGAAATATTTTAAATTCTGCAGAGGTTGGTTTTGGAACAGTTTTCCCTGGAATGAATGGGTGGGAATGAACTTCCTATCATGGAGAGGCTCATCTCCCATGGAATTAACTTGCATCACTCATGTAGCTTGCCTGTCTTGACTTTTTTGGGGGGGAGTTAATTCTGGGTTTGCATTTTTCTAAGTCCAGAGTATGACTGCATCTGCCTAACATTTAGGTACAGGTTTACGTGTAAAAATAAATAAACAATTTGAAAACACAATTTTTGGAATGTTTTATCTTATTAAATGCCAATGAAATAGCAAACTTTGACTGCAGTTCAGCAAAACTTATAGCAAATGATTGACGGGACTTCCTTAGTTAAAAATGTACATAAGCATAGGTATAGTAAAATTGGAGCCTGTGTTTCTTCAATCTTTATATTAAATTTCCAGTTTGGCACTAAGCTGATACACAGTCATAACTGTGCCAGCTGAAATTCTACTGTGAGAGTTTTATTTTCTTGTTGTATTTTGCAGTGGAATTATTTCCTTTCAAATCAGCATGTTTCTGTCTTTATGTAGCGGTTCAAAGTGAAAGAAAGCCTTTTGATGTGCAACGTGAAAAACCAACCAACTGCGCAGCTTCCACTGAGAAAATCTATATCAGGAAAGATCTTCGAAGCCCTCTAATAGCAACTCCAACGTTTGTGGCAGATAAAGATGGGACGCGGTGAGTACCTCAGTGTCACAGACCTAGTTTAAGGTTTGTGTGCATATGACTTTCCAGGCACACCTGTACTCATCCCTGCTCTGCTCTAAGAATTGGACAGAAAAGAACTCCAATTCACAAATATCTATTCCCATTACCAACACCAACCTAGACCATTCTGCTTCTCATGAAGGTTTTTGTGTCTGAGTACAGGGGTGGTTTTCAGTTTAGAGCTGGCTCTTGTCCAGCTGGGTCAAAGCACAGGCATGGCAGATATGTGATATTCAAGCAAAAAGCATGTAGGTTTACTGTGTGATGCATTCAGGTTAGCACTGCTCTGAAACCAGTTTTGCAAATGACAGACTCTGTCTTCCTTCTCCTGAAGAGCTAAAAAGCAGACTACAGTGACTGACTGTTGAGATTCAGGTCTCAAGAGACCAATTTCAATAACAGCAGCTTTATTTTACTATATAGAAGATACTGCAAGACAGTTCCTCTGCTCTCGGTTGTCTCCATAGGCAGTGGTTGTGGAAATACATGTCATAATAAATAGAAGCAAGATTTGTCTTTTTCTGACCGGAATAAAAAAGAATTAGAGCTTAAATACCATGGTTTAGAAACTGTAGTTTATGAGTGGATAATAGCCACCTGAAGATACCAGATCTCAGTATTCAGTTTATATATATATATGTATTTATTTAGTTTGATTTTATATATATGTATCTTTTGTTGAACAAATGACACTGCCGTTCGTTAGGAAGATTGGGCTGCAAATTTCCTGGAGAACTGTTTTTCAGTGTTCTTGTTTGCAAGTCAGATTGTTCAAAGTACTGCTCACAGACACATTTGCTTCTTTGAGATTTCCTTGTGCTACAGATCCCTTACAGTCCTATAAACAGTATTAGAGACATTGAGTGTGACTCTGTTATTTGTGTAGGATTCAGATTCACATAACACATGATGATTTGCTGCCTGAAGTAGTTCACAATCTTAGTTGTTAGTGTCACACCCCTTAGGCTATAAACTCCCTGCGGCCTGAACCTGTTGTGCCTGCATTTGTATTGGGTTATGCAGACTTGGAGTATTATATGAGTAACACATAAACTTATCCTTGCTGACTTCAGAGACTTTCCTCTCCATCCCTAAGTTAGATGGAGCAGCAGGAAAGGATGTTTGGTCAAAAAGTAGCAGAAGTAAAGGCAGCAGAAGTTTTATGCAGACCTTGATTACATGACTGTTTATGACTATATCTTGGAATATAAAATACATTTTCTTGACATAACTTTTCATGTCAGCATAACTTATTTCTTAACAAGCAAATGAGAGGATATCTATTTGGGAAGTTGCCATTGCTTTTGCAGAGGAAAGGGAAACATTCTAGTCTTTGTCTTTCAAGCTTCTTTTTAGAAACTTTCAAAAAGGCTTGAGTCTGGATGAATAAACTGTGAGTTTCATTAAATTGTTAAATTAAAAAGCTGGTAATCCCTTTTATTCTGACATAGGTTGTTACATATTCTTGTTATTAATGTAAAATGCTGTTGACTGTCAGATGCCTTACGCTTTTGAACAGGTCAGCAGGTCTTCTTGATCCAGGAATGCTTGTGAATATTCAGCAGCCTTTGATCAGGGATGATGGTACAGTCCTCCTAGCTGCTGACTCTAAGGTATTATTCTTTCAGTTCCAAAACATATATATTAATTTGTTCAGATTATGGATTATTTTAGCTATGTACATAGAGACAAATAATTCTTGCTCTTGAGAGGACAAAGTTGGGATAAGTGTGAAGATGTGTACAAAAAGAGGTAATCAGCTGATGAACAGGAACAGGTTTTCTTTTCATGGGTGTATTTCTGCAGAAGGTCAGCCACATGTAGTTCCTCACATGATATGTCAGCTGAGGCTAGGATTGATGATTGCAAAAGGATTTAAAGATCATTGTGAGTGATTGTTCTTCCTTTAGGTGTTCAGGGGGAAAGAAAAGGTACATAAAGGAAAAAGAACAGAAGGATTAAAAATAGGCAAAATTTATGTATGATACCTTACCTGTAACTTTGATGTACTAATATGGTTCTTCCTTTTTAGGGTGAAACAAGCCAGGGTGCTTTAGGAACATTAGCAAATGTTGTAACATCTCTTGCTAATCTCAGCGAGTCACTAAATAATGGAGATACTTCTGAAGTTCAACAAGAAGAGCAATCTGCAAGTGAGATTACACGGTATGCATTTATATTTGCATCTTATTTAGCAATTTCTATTTTGTATGGTGTATACATACATTCATTGAAGTAAATGAGCACTGTGACACTAACCACAGTAGAGATTGCCCCCTACTTTGAAACACAAACCCAGTTCTTTAGAAACCCAGGTTTGGCTGTTGTCCTCCTTTGGAAAACTCCCCCCTGCATTATCAAGGTCATGTTCTGGAGCTAAAGCAGGTCTCGTACTCAGAAAAATAATAAATGACTAGTTTGTGACCTTGAGAGACTCTGGGAATAGCAACACTTCAGTACTGTTTTATTTAATAGGCTTGTGATACAGAAGCTTCTCCTGCAGAATGCCCTTAGCCCTCCTCTTTAGGAGTCTGTATGATGGCAGATTTCATTTTGAGATTGTGCTGCCATAATACCTGCTGGTAATGTAGGGAAAATGTTGAACTAAGATAAATAAACTTTTTTTTTTTTTTTTTTTAATGTTTAGAAAGAGTTTGAAGTAGAAGAAGTTTGAAGTCATTATTGATAAGTAAAATGGGAAAAAGGAACATGGAATCTTAATATTTTCAGCAGAGACCAAGATTTTTACAGTTGGGGTATTTTTGAGGGGGTTTGAAGGACAATATAGATCTGCAGTATAGTGAAAGAAGAAAAATACTTGGCCTCAAAACTGTCCATTGTTTCTCAAGTAGAAGTTTTTTTTTTAAAGGAGCTTAACTTCAGGCTCTTAAGTCTTCTATTTAAACTCTTCGAGTAAGTGAACAGGTATTCACAAGTCCCTGACACTGCAGCTTGGAGTTACAGCCACTTGGAACTCTTATTTTAAAGCAGAAAAAAAATTTCAAAAACTGCTCCCTATAACATCTTGACAAAAATATTGGCAAAATAGCACTATACCATAATACTGTCCACTGGTCTGAAGCTGGAGCACAAAATTCCTCTTTAAATCTAAGCTCTTGTTACTGTAAGAAGTGAATGTATACTGTTTTATTTCGGCAATGGCCAGCTACAGTTTGAGTATAAAGCTGTCCAGGGACTAGTCTCTCTTCTGTTACTGTCATAAGGTTTCTAAGGCTCTGTCTGTACTGTGAGATCAGGAGTGTCTGGCCACACCTCATCTTAAGGGAAAGGAAATTCAGGCATGTTGCATAGAAGAGAACCACTCTGTTCTCCACTCTTACAAGAAACTGGACATCAAGGACAGGGACTGCAGGCTGTTCTGAATGCATCTGGTCTATAATCATCATGTAATCAGTTAAACATTCCAAGGTGAGAAGGAGGGGACAGTGAATGGCAGGTGCAAGAGACTGCTTTACTAGTATAAATATTAGCATAAAACATTCAGAGCAGGATTTACAGTAGTAAAAAGTTCCCCCCTTACATGGGACATTTCTTACCAGCTATATATCGGCAGATCTATTCCTTTTGTTAATGTCCAAACAGTACAGAGGGGCCAGACTGTAATGAAAAGTCTGACTTTGTCTTAGCGTAAACAGTTCCTGTATAGGTTATCTCTTGGTGGGAATGCTTTATAGCGCTTATTTTGACGACTGCTCTCAGTTATTTTGGGGTACAGGAAGCACTCTTTCATTGCTTATTACCTTTTTTTTTCTTCAGGGCATTTGATACTTTGGCTAAAGCACTTAATACCACAGATGGTACAGCAGCTCATAACTTGGCAGATGGGATGGATCCTACAGGAGGAGGGAATATTCATGTAATCAGTAGAGATCAGTCAACACCAATTATTGAAGTGGAAGGACCCCTACTTACAGATACACATGTCACGTTTAAGGTACGTGCTTTAAATGTCTTACTAAACAAACTAACACTTAAGACATAACCCAAAATTAAGTCACTGTTTTCTTATTTCTTACATTTAATTTTGGCAATATAATCTAAGGTAACATCTGTTGTCTTGTAATACAATTTTCACTCTTGCATGCTGTGTCTAAAGAGGATAGGTGTTGTTTCATAAGACCTTTTCATAGACAGAAGGATGCTTTAAAACTCATTTTACTTTCCTGTGCTGTTGATAATAATCTTTTATATCATCCCTGATGTCTTGCTTAATTCATTTGTAATTCTAGGTAGTGTAAAACTTTCATGTAAAAGGCTCCTCATATAAACAGAGGTTACAGTGCCTTCTTTGGTCTAGCTGTGGTTAGACCACTGAAAAAGGTCTTGCATTTTAGTGATGCTTCAGCTTCAACTGAATACAAACACACACATATTAAGAAACAACGTGTGAGAAACAATAAGGGTGCTGATCTTGCTGTAGTAAAGTTGCACTGTTTCAAGAGGTACAAAGATCATTACTGAAATACATGATACTTAATGTAAGCAGACTTTTGTCATAAGCTGCTTATTGCCATTGTGATGATATTGTTTTGTGATTGTAGATTCCTATCACATGACTTTCCCATTTGAGATACTTAGATTTTAGATTTTATTTTGCTTCTTTTTAAAAAAGTTGTAAAGGATGTTTTACAGCACTGTGAAAAGGGCCAACGCTTCACAGAGCAATGAGATGTATAGATTTATTATAAAAATAATATAAAAACATTTTAAAAGTAAACATTTGAGCACTCTGCCACATAACTTCTTGTTTTCTATTCCCATTTTGCATTTCTTGCCAATAGTAGTGAGTTAGTTATGCAGTTTTCCTGTGACCGTTTCTTGTCACACAGTTGCTTAGCTGACAGACTGTGAGAGTAGTTTGAATGTTTTCACTCATTACTTCTTGATAATCAAAATGGGTTTATGTCTGAACTGCATATATTGTGCTGTACTGTCATTTTTTGCAGCTGACAATGCCCAGTCCAATGCCGGAGTACCTTAATGTACACTACATCTGTGAGTCAGCATCACGACTACTTTTCCTCTCTATGCACTGGGCTAGGTCCATACCTGCATTTCAAGCTCTTGGGTAAATGTACATATTCCATTGAGTGATTTGCTTCCTAAAGAATTTTAAACACTGATCTGAACACTTTTCAGCTATTTTGATTTTTTAAATTATTATAATGTTTAATTTCAATGAGTTCTTTAAAGTGTGTGAAGACTGTGCAATATTCTTCTTTCTGACTAAAATAGGAGATGGCAGAGGAGGGGATAACTACAATATCTGATGTTACTGCAATTACCGCAGCTAAAGCTGAATCAAAGCAAGCATTTAATTTTTAGAAATATATCTTGGTAAAGAGCTGGTGAGCCTCATTTTACAGATAACCTGAAATGGTTTTCTGTAGGTAGCCTATCTCTGCTTTTTGCATTTTGAAATATTTGTGATATGCTAATATATACTTTTCAGTAAAGCAGTTTGCAATACATTAATCCTTATTATCAATTGTTATTATTAACATAATTACACATGGGGTAGCACCAACCTGATATGGAAACTACCTACAGTTGTCTGATGTTCTGTTGTTTGTAGGCAGGACTGTAATACAAGCCTCGTGCGTGCCTGCTGGAATGAGCTATTTACCTTAGGCCTGGCACAGTGTGCACAGGTGATGAGTCTGTCTACTATCCTGGCAGCTATTGTTAACCATCTCCAGAACAGCATACAGGAAGGTATGTTTTCAGTGTGTGATTCTTACACGTGTTCAGTGCTGTCAACACTAGAGGGACACTTGTATAACATGTCTCATGGTATGTTTCCTAATTGGTGGCAGAGTTGTTCCCCAAGATCCAGAGGAAGGAGAAGCATTCTCTTACATAATTGCCTTTCCTCTGGTGATCTACAGCTTCTGTTGAGCTGTTCCGTCACCTTTCCAGGGATGGAGGTGAGGCTGACTCATCTCCTTCCTGGGTTTCCTGAGGGTTCCTGGGTTTTCATTCTTGCCTTTTTTGAAGACTAGAGTGACATGTGCTTTCCTCCAGTCCCCAGGCACCTCTCCTGTTCTCCATGACCTTTCAAAGATGATGGAGAGTGGCTTAGCAATAACATCTGCCAGCTTCCCCAGCAGTCATGGGTGCATTCCATCAGGGCCTGTGGATTCGTGGGTCTCAGGTTTGCCTAAATGATCTCCAATCCTCTTCAACCAAGGAAAAGTCTTCCTTTTTACAGACTTTCTCTCTTGCCGCCAGGGTCTGGGATTCCTGAGGGCTGGCCTGGGCAGTAAAGACTGAAGCAAAGGCAGCATTCAGTAACTCCGCCTTCTCTGTATCCTTCATCAGCATGGCACTCGCCTCATTCAGCAGCAGTCCCACATTTTCCCTAGTCTTCCTTTTGCTACTGAGGTACTTGAAGAAGCCCTTGTTGTCCTTGACATTCCTTCCCAGATTTAATTCCAGATGGATGTTAGTCTTCCTTTTTACATCCGTGAATACTCTGACAACATTCCCATATTCCTCCCAAGTGGCCCGCCCCTTTTCCCACATTCCATAAATTTCCTTCTGAAGGATTTCTGCCAGAAGTTCCTTGCTCATTCATGCAGGTCTCCTGCCCCCTTTGCTTGATTTGTAATTCACAGGATGCACCAATCTTGAGCTTGGAGGAAGTGATGCTTAAATATTAACTAGCTCTCTTGAGCTTCCTTACTTTCTAGAGCCCTAACCCATAGTATTCCGCCAAGCTGGTCCTTGAAGAGGCCACAGTTAGCTTTCCTGAAGTCCGGGGTTGTAATCCTATTTATTGCCCTGCCTCCTCCACACAGGATCCTGAACTTCACCATCTCATGATCACTGCAGCCAAGGCTGCCCCCAACCTTCATATCCCCAACCGGTCCTTCTTTCTTTGTTAGTACAAGGACCAGGAGCACACCTTTCTTAGTTGGCTTCTCCATCATCTGTGTTAAAACATTATCATCAGTGGTTTGCAAGAGCCTCGTGGACTGTGTGTACTTAGCTGTGTTGTCTTTCCAGCAGATACCAGGGAGGTATCCCCCATAAGATGAGGTATCCCTCCAGACCCCCATGAGAACCAGAGCCTGTGATTGTGAGGCTCCTTCCACCTGTCTGCACAAGGCCTCATCAGCTTCCTAATTAAGTGGCCTGCAGTAGACATGCACATTTTAGCCTGCCTCTTGATTCTTACCCCTAAGCACTTGACTTGTTCTTCATCCACCCTGAGGCAGAGCTCAGTAACTCCAGTTGCTTTCTTACATAAAGAGCAACTCCACCACCTTGCCTTGCTGGCCTGTCTTTCCTAAGTACTATGTAGCCATATAAAGCAGCATTCCAGTCATGTGAGCTATCCCACTATGTCTCTGCCGTTACTATGAGATCAAGGCCCTGTGCTTGTACACAGCTCTCTAATTCCTCCTGTTTATTCCCCATTCTGCGTGCGTTGGTGTACAGGCAATTCAGAGAGGTTACTGAGCATGCAGGTTTCCCAGGAGGGGTGCAAGAGGATCCACTGTGGTCATACACACCCTTGAGGTGGTTAGGCTGCTGGTTCTCATCTTGGGAGGCAGCTAAGGAACGTCTGTCGCTGCTGTGGTGGACCTGTCTTGTTCCCCAGTTGGATACAAAGGTGTGAGCAGCAAGAATATTCTTGCAGGTATAATAGTTTTGGATACTGCTGTAATGCAGTAATGACTAATTTATTCTGAAGTACCCTCTGAAGCATTAAACAGCGTATTTTCTTGACACTCTTTAACACTTGCGTGATCTTATTTTTTAATTCAGTGTTGGCCTGTTGATAATGATGACTGTATCTGGAATGCATGGCAACCTCTTATAGTTGCTTTTTTTCATTCTTTTCTCTTGAAGGATGCTCCCAAGCACTATGATTGATTAAATGAAAATAACATTCCATTTTTAATAGGAGGAAAAAACCAACACTAGCAGCTTTAAACTGTGCAAACACAGCATATTACATGAAAGCTAGATAAATTTAAATGTGAGTTACAAATAGTTACAGAATACTATTGGGTACCAATTTGTTTGATGATTTTGGTGGTGCCATTATTGTGCACACAGCAAAAACTGGAAGATAAGCTTTTACTGGGGAGAGTAAAACTTGATTGTAGAACTATAAAATGTGCAAAAGTAGATAATCAAAAAATACCCTTCAGTCCCAGTAAAGGACATTTGGTTTAATTTACTTTATTGGCTTCATTATGATAAAGTAAATTAGAAAATTGATTCTTAAATTGATAATATGTTTTCATAATGGATATGAGGGGTTGGTTTGGGAGTTTGTGTGTGTTTGTGTTGTTTTTTTTAATGTAAGAGAGCTTGCACAGCCCTCAAAATACAACAAACTGGTGCTCCTCTCCTGCACCGAGAGGCAAGAGTTTAAAAGACCAGTAGGGAAACATGCACTTTGTATGTTCTGCACAGAATTAGGCTTTTAATCATCTCAGAGTTGTCTATTCCACCTACACTCCAAGCGGAGGGTTTTGGAGGAGGAAGTGATGGGGCTGTGCCAGCCTTAAGCTGGCTCCACTTTGGTTCCCATGTCTCAAGAATGAAAAAATGACATTTGTTCTTCAAGGCATACTTGCAGTCATACCATGCTCCTGAGCCTCGCCGCAAGGAGAGGAGGATCTGTTTTATCATGAGTTCTTGATGATTTTTATTATCTATTTTTTTTTTGTTTGATTTGTTATCTATTTTGAAAAATTATCATTATATTGTGTATTATAACTTTAAAATTCAAAACAAAGTGAGGAAGTTTCAGAACTTTTATCTAGGAAGGGTATTAGTGATGAAGCTACTGGCAAACTCTGAAATTCAAGTTGACATTTCCAGAGTATTTCTGCACTATTATTTCTCTTTACAGAAATAAAAACATTACATCACATGTATCTTGATCCATCTTGAGTAGTTAAACACTTGTATCACAGTTAATGAATTTTAGGCATGTAGATTATGCTTTTATTCTTCATGTTTGAATTTCAAATTAGGATTTCATGACAGCATTTGTTTTGTGCTTCTGTTTCCCAGAATCACTCCAGCCATTTGTAGAATCATTCACCATAATTTGAGTCTCTGCTCAGAGCAGTGCATCACTGGAATTAGACTCATGTTGCAGATTATGCAAAACTGGCAAAGTCATGCAAAAGAGTTAACACCCTGTTCACCAGCCCTGTGCCTGACTCAGCTTTGTAAATCTTTAATTCCATAATCATTCAGGTCATCCTTACATGTTGAGTGGTTTTAAGATAGCAAATGACAGAAATGCTGTGAAATGTCATTTGTTTCATAAAAGGATATTGGTTAATATATTAGATGTACTTGAGCTCACATGACATAGCAATGTCTTTTTTGTAGATAAACTTTCTGGAGACAGAATAAAGCAAGTCATGGAACACATCTGGAAACTTCAGGAGTTCTGTAACAGCATGGCCAAGCTTGATATTGATGGATATGAATATGCATACCTTAAAGCTATAGTCCTCTTTAGCCCTGGTAAGGCATTTAGTGACATAAACATTCATATGTTAATGTTTTAGCAATTTTTCTAATGAGGCTAATGTCTTGCTATGAGTCTGATCTGTCAAACTGCAAGTAAAATGGTTGTTCCATAATGATTTATCACAAACAATCTGTGTTTTAAAAATAACTTCGGAGCAACACATCCATGTTATTTACAGTTCCAATATATCAGGTGTTTCCTGTACACCCACTTTAGAAGACTAGACTCTCAACTACCTTCAGCTGAGAATCTTCGAGTAGTAAGTTATCTGGGATGTGTACTAGCAATATTAGTGAAGTAAATGACAGGAAAGATTAGAGGAAATGCATTCTTACAGTGACAAAAAGAAACTGGCTTCAATTCCAACATTTTTTAGTACACTTCTAAGAGGGATGGCTGAAATAGGAGCAGAAGTACAACTGTATTTTATATGGAACTTCCATAACATCTCCAAAACTAAATGTAAACAGGTTGTCCTCCATTTGTTACCCCCAAAAATTACAGCAGAATACTAAAGCATGATCAATAGTGTATATGAGATAAGAGGATTTACTTATAGATGACGCTTGGGATTTTCTGGAATGATAAGGCAGGGACATTAAAGAAATGGGAAGTGACAGTATGTTTATCAAAGGTGGCAAAATTTTCCTAGGACACACAAAGGTTAATTTAGAACTGAGTGAAAGGTAAATTGTTGCTCAGAAATGTGAATTATTTACTTTAATTCAAAGGTGTGTACCACTTTGAATTTAACAAAATACAAAGGAAAAGAGCGTCTTGTAATCAGGGGTTGGAGGTTTTTTGGGTTGGTGGGGTTTCTTTAGTTGGTATTATTTTTCTCTTTGCAGTAAAGCTTACAGCTTGCTTTAATGAGAAGGTATTGCTGTCCTGAAATTTGCTCTTGAAACTTTTTTGCAGATTGTGCCATTAGGGTTGGGTTTATTAGGGTTTTTATTCAAGCTGGAGGAGCAAGAAGCTCTCCAAACTCAAGCTAGCTCTGTCCCATTCAAGGGAAGAGCAGTTTGAACACAACACTGAAGATACTTGGGCATAGTCAGGTATGTGGTATTTTCTGGGATCTTCTGATCATGTGACTTTGAGGAGCTGAGCCAGCCGGAATTAAAACATGAGACAGAGTCAGGAAGGTTAACAAATTGATCTGTCAAGAAAACAATGCAAGATACTGCTCAGTCAGCGTAGGTAGCCAAAGTGAGAGGCAGCGTATTTAAAACAGTAACATAAACAAGGAGTGTCACAGCCTGGCACATACCTACAGGCTTAATCTCTTTCCACTTTCTTGTGTATACACACAGCTATAGAGAGAAAAATAAGCAAGTCTGAAGCCAGGAAGTGAATGTTCAACTGAGTGGTTTCCTTTATAGAGCTAACACGTTAAACATCACAATACAAGGGAAATACTTAAATGAAATTAAATGCAAGAATCTTATAACTACATATATTTCATAATGTATAGGGAAACAATCGACATACAGAAATGTTTTGTTTCTTTAGATCACCCTGGTCTGACCAGTTCAACCCAAATAGAAAAATTCCAGGAGAAGGCACAGATGGAATTACAGGACTATGTACAAAAAACCTATCCAGAAGATACTTATAGGTATTTATTGTCTATAGTACCCGAAGTAATGTTGTGGGCCGTAGCTGGCAAAAGTACAAAATAACATCATTGATGTAAATATTGTCTTTTTGACATCTGTTCTTCTTTGACTGCTGATGAGAAAGAGCTAGAACCTTGTTCACAAAAGCATGCAGGTTTGTGTACAACTAACTAGAAGCAAGAACAGCTGCCTCGCTTCTTCCAGGGAAATGAAACTGACTACTTTCCTTTGCTGGTTTTTATTGGTTGTTTTTTGGGGTTTTTTTTGTTTGTTTTGGTTTTGGTTTTTTGGTTTTTTTTGAGAGAGAGAAAGTCTCATTGCCATCTTTAGAAAAGCAAACAGAAGTTGCGAGAATAACTGCCTCAACCGCCTCAAACTAATTCAGTTTAAGCTGCCTCCTTTTTCATGTTAGTTGTCAAAGAGGCATTGAGAGAATTAAAGGTTATTATTGCTCTTACATATGCAGAAAAGTATTAGAACTGTCAGTTTTTAAACCTTGGAAAAACAAAGATTACATGTGGGGAACAATAACCAACTCTTAAGCTTCTGTTTATAAGACAATCCCACATCCTACTTATTTTCTCCTTTGATTTTTCTGGAATTTCCAGTGACTTCTATTTGAAAATATCTTGGGTTTTTTCATGTCTCAACTGTTCCCATTTCTTACTTGCTAGAAATAATTCTTCTATTTCTAATAGTTTCCATCAAAACTATTTTAAATTTCATCAACATAATGCTTCTATGCAATACAAAGGAAATTCTAACTAACTTCTGTCTAGCAATATATCCCAGAACATACTCTCTTTTACTGTGAAAAGTATCCTCATGTAAAGAAGCACAATCCCATACATTTAAGAAAGGTCTAAGGTGAGTATAACCTTAAAAAAACAGGCAAAAAAAGCTCTCATCTCAGAGTCTGGTTTCTGCACTCATTTTACAGAGCTAACATCCTCTAGGCAACAGAAAAGGCATCAAGATTCCCAGTTAGGTGTAGTGAAGATGAGATTCTCTACTTCAGAAATATCCTCAAATCCCACATTCTTCTTCTGTGTACAATTAATTATTCTGGTTTGATGTGTGAGAGCTGGGTACCTGCCATAAAAAGAAGTACAGAATTTATTCCATATATTTACTTCTCTTAATAGTGGCTCAAGGAAGAGAATCAGAGTTTTCCAATACAGGGCGTTTTCCAATGTCCTGTATTTTAATTGATACTGTTTGTAGCCCTATACTCACCCATAAAAAAGTTTATAGTACAAATGTGATTATTTCTGAGCAACTGAATGCTGGCATGAATTGAGATAGAAGCATAAGCATTAAATTTTCACAAAACCAGCAGCATAGCTTGAATCTTGTTGCAATTTTGCAATCAAGTTTATAATATATAGCATATTAGCAGAATGGACCATGTATTTCCTCCACAGGTATTCAAGCATTTTCCAGTGTTCAGTGCTGCCTAAGGTTTGCTATTACATAGCTGTGGTTCAGAAATGTATTTATTTTGGCATTTGTGTTAAATGTCTGCCATATGAGCACAGCAGATACGCTTTCATTACTGTCTTAAGTTGCAAGTGCATTGACAGTCCAGCAAATCGGTACAATCACTTCATTATACTCAATCTCTGTTAACATCCTGGTACATAAAAAACCACAGCATTTGGCAATATGTATGAGTAACGACACATCCCTCCAAATTCCTTTTCTCATCAGAAGCAGATTCTCTTGTCTTCTTTTATGCATATCCAGTCCCATTCTTGCTATCTGCTTTGGCATTAATTTGCTGAGCAACTGAGGATTTCTCTGCTTATGGTTCAATTCTAATTAGATTTACTTTTAAAATTCTGTGCAACTGTTCTCACCCAGTCAGTATGAATATCATTTGTCTCAGCATTGTCCTGAACTATGAAGTGCTTTGAGAGCTGGGAGTTTCAAAGCAGACCAAGACTGTGTGTCTGTACATACACATTGTATCTACAAAGGCCGTTAATGTCCTTTTCTTTGGAAAACCACAGAGAAAGATGGTGGCTTTTCATTTCACTTGCAGGATAGAAAAGTAACAGTTCTTTTTAAGATAGTTCAATTAGCTTTTATTGCCTCTTTACTCGCATTCATGAGTTATGGTAATAATAAAAGCAGATCCAGCTCTTCAGCCACAGAGTATTTTAAACTAGTATTACATGTATTTATAATCCACTGAACTTCTTTTTCAGGCTAGCCCGGATTCTAGTTCGCCTGCCAGCACTTCGGCTGATGAACTCTAGCATCACCGAGGAACTGTTTTTTACTGGTCTCATTGGAAATGTTCCCATTGACAGCATAATACCCTACATTCTTAAAATGGAAACCGCAGAATATAATGGTCAAATAACTGGCACGTCTGCGTAGTGGAAACAACACAATGAGATGGATCAAAGTAGTTTTCACAAAAACATAGAATTACGAAGTTAAAAGAATAGCATTTTGGTATGTACAACTATTTTCAACTTGTTACCAGTTTCCTGTCAGGTTTCTCCTTGTCTGTTTGCTGACATTGACAACATTTAAGCAGCTATTAAAAGACCTGCTATAGGACCTTTTCTGCCACAAGAAATATTTTTGATGCCTTTCATTTAAAAGGCCATAGATTACTGAACATACTTTTCACATGCTTTGTATTTAGAAATTAGTGGTGGTTAAAGAGAGTTTTATAATATCAGAGATTAGTAGTAAAATTACTTTAAAAGTAAAAAGAACAGTATGTATATATTTAAAAGCATCCTTGGAATTAATATCTAATAAATGCCAGGGAGTAATATTAGCACTTTGTAATCACTTCTTGTCAAAGCAACATCATCAACATCCTGCTTATGAGTATGGAAAATGAAAAAAACCTGCTTATGGCTTTAGTCAGAATGCCAGTGATTTCAGTGAAAAAGTAGAATGCTGCAGGAGACAATCATTTATTCTACTTGCTCTTATGTTATGCAGGAGATAGTAATGTGGATTCTGAACTCAGATATCCACATTATATGAAACCATTAAATCAGCACAGCTGTAATGCACAGTGTGATGGAGTCATAGTGACTATTACGTGCTACAGGAATTACCCAAACTAAGAGAAAAAAGTGTGTTTCTTGCCGCACTAATAATGAAATATTCAAGTTCTTTAAAGTTTCTATTCAGACCAACACAGTTATGTCAAATGGTATTCTGTGGGGAGAATCAGTCATTAACTGGAAGAACAGTCATTTTCAAGTACAGCTGTGTGATGTCTATGAGTATGCTCTTTGTATTTCCAAATTTACTCCTCTGTACCCTTCAAACACCCTCATCATCAATCCAGTTTAAAACCTGAAATGTGTAGAACCTCTGGCTACCAGTACATTACAAAGTTCTCTTACTTTCATTTCTGCCCCCCCTTCCCTGACTGACTGAACACTCCCGTTTTTGGAGTGCTCTCAGCTTTTTCCTGTGGCTGTCCTGGGTTCAGCAGTAGCAGTAATTTTTTCTTCTTCTTAGTATCTGGTACAGTGATGTGTTTTTGACTTTCAGCCTGGGAACAACACTGATAACATGGATGGTTTTAGTTGTTGCTAAGTAATGTTTATTCTGATCAAGGACTTCCTCAGTTTCACGCTTTGCCAGGGAGGAAGGGCACAGGAAGCTGGGAGGAAGCAGAGACAGGACACCTGGCCCAGACTAGCCAAAGGGGTATTCCATCCCACAGCATGTCCTGCCCAGTACAGAAACTGGGGGGAGTCACCCAGAAGGCCCAGATCACCGCTCAGGTCAGGCTGGGTATCAGTCAGCAGGTGGTGAGCAATTGTGTTCTCTCCCTTTATTATTTCCCTTATTATTATTGGTGGTAGCAGTAGTGGGTTTGTGTTATACCCTGGTTACTGGACTGCGCTTATCTCAACCCATTCTTCTTTCCATTCTCCTTCCCATCTCTCTGGGAGTGGGGGGAGGAAGAAGAGGGGGAGTGAGCGAGCGGCTGCATGGTTCTGAGTTACTGGCTGGGCTTAAACCACGACAACTTAGTCTGAAACTAAAATAGTGTTTACGGTCAATCATATACCACTGCAGTTAATGACTGATATTCCATGGAGTTATAAAATTAACTACTTTTTGTCTAGAGGGATGAGCCATCCACATGTTTTCCATATTGGCCATTAGCTGCTAGCATTGCTTCAGTTTGGTATTATTTATTATGATTATTTGCATTAAATATTTTAAACAAAGGGGTTTTTTTGGTTTTTTTAAAGTCATGGCAGTTAATACCCGTATCTGCTCCTGGCTCATGAGCTGCACACATCAGCTGAATTATTTGCATGGAAGAGGCATTTTCTACATTTTTATGTGACAAAAATCTAGTTCAGCACTTTTTTTTTGTTCTGAGGTTCGTTTCATCTCCCCCGCCAGTAACCACCAGATGTAACAAGCTCATCTCCTGAGCTTTACTTTAAGATCAGTTTCATTTTGTTTCTTCTTTGCAAGTGCAAACTTTAGCTTATGAATATGGGACAGGAGAGGGTTTTTTATTACTGTAACAATTATTGAAAAGCTATTTCTTCATTTTTATGTCCGGAAATAGCTTGTTTTCATAAAGGCCAAATTTCAATGCCAAACTTGTGTTTATAGAACTAGGAAGCAAAGATTCACAATCTGAAAGAGATTCTAAGAAAAGTGACATCTCACTGAAGCTCTACTTAGTGCCTAAAATTCACTCTCCAGAATTTTCAAGGTCCTGTTTCTGCTACTCTTGAAATGAAAATATTTTAACTTGGTAGAAATATAGCGATAAACCGATTAGATCGATCTGACCTTCAGTACATGTGTACACTGCTAATAATTGTTTCACACAAATGTCAGAATTCTGTACTGACTGAAACCAGGGCATGCAGGGAGCTATCAGGACACAGTAATGGCCATTCTTCATGTGCTTCAATTTTTTTCCTACTCTCTTTTGAGAAGGAACTGGATTTGAATCTTGTAGGCAAAAAAAAACCACTGACCAAGAACTGTGTAGGAGCATTCTGAGTTAGCTTTATAATAATAATGGTTTTTATTGCATTTGTGACAAAGGAAAAAAGCTTTACTACTTTTCTTCCTTTAATTTACTTACAGTGGACTAAAGAAACACAGAACTAAGACCATGTGCAACAGTCATCTTTCTCTGCCTATTTTCACTGCTTGTAAATCAGATGCAATGCTTCTGGTGCCAGTGGAGTTCTCTGACATGAACCTGGTAGAAAAGAAAAAAAATCTCCAGGGAGAGATTCTTCAAAGAGCTCATACAAATCATACAGGCCTTTGTTTTAGCTGCCTTGAAATGTCTGATTATTAAAGAGGCTGACTTAGAACACCCTGGGGCAAGAAACTGTTGTTGGTCACCACCGAGTAGTTGGTACCATTTACCATGCCACTTTCGGCCATCAGTCTGAAGCCCTTGGCCCGCAGGGCAGCCATAATGCCTCCTGGGAACACCACTGACTGGAGATTGCTGTGCTGATTACAGCTGGCTTCCCTTACCACTGCAGTACCCTTTGGCAAAGGGCCTATTCTGAGGTGTGATAGGGAAAACAAGTCAGGGATGAAGTTTCTAGGTGCAACCAGTATCCTGACTGTTCCTTCTTTGGCAGAGACTATAAAAAACTTGAGTGTTTTCATTGTGTGTAGCACACAGGGCTTTCACAGCTTTCCTGAATGAGTTCATCCAAGATGCTGAAGATACCAGAACATGTCCCTGCTCACTAAAATTAAGAGGGTAGTTAAGATTCCTCCTTGATTACCTAACCATTTAGTTAGTAAATGATAATTTTAAAAAGCACCAAATAGCATGAATAGCAAGGTTATCAGGAGTACAGTTTAGAAAGGAAAAGGGAACTGGAAATTATCAGGCTCAGGATACTGCCAAAGAAGCAGGGATTAAAGCAGCTTTCTGCATTAACAGCACCAGGTGGAGCCCTGTTTGACTTGAGTGGTGTGGGCAGCAGGACTGGCAGGTCAGTCAGCCACACACAGGTGCACCAGCAAATTCCTGCAGGATCCTGAAGAGAAAAACACTTTAAATGTTGAATTTCTGTTTGAAATCCCTCTCCTTTGGTTACAAGTAAGGTAGCTTGGTTCTTTTGCCAGTGTCTACTGCATACTGAATGACACAAAATTAGTTTAAAAACCAGCTTTATATGAAAGATTCTCAAGAGGGCATGGCAAAGAGGAGAAAATGAAAACATTTACTTTTTGCACCTTCTGATTCTAAAGTTGCTGAGGCATTTTAGCAGTAAATTCTCCTGAACTAAGTTCAAGCTTATTGTTTGATGAAAAATGCCATAACCCCTCGTTAAATAATGCTACAGTTCTGCTTCTGCTGCAGTCAATGGTATCAGCATTATATGGGAAATATATGTGGAAAAAAAAGAACATTATTTATCCTGAGGTTGCAGGTTAAAGTGAAATTCTTTGTAAAGTTTAAATGCTCTGAATACATACTGGACTTGGAAAACATCAAACCCCTTAATTACCTTATTCATAGCAGCATAGAATGGTTACTGATCTTTTATGTTGTGAAGTCATGTAAGTTAGTTCATCACAGATAATACCACCGTAATTCTCACAGCCTGTTTTATCCTCCAAGTTACATGAATGCTTTGGAAATGGCTTATAATTGTTACATTCATGCCTGTCCTCCTTCTTTTTAAAGGATTTGATGAGTTTTTACACCCCTTTATTTTGTGCCTCCCACCACTGTGCATTTCTGCATGTTGAATTCTGAACCTCACTTGAGCAGCTAATGCATATGTACATAGTTGTATGTCTGTGTGTATGAATGTATATGTTTATACCTGTCTAAATATTATGTACAGTGTATAGATTGTGTAGTGTATGTATATATGTACAGATATGTAGCCATTTATTCATACCATTCTATCTGTTAAAGCTTTTAATTCATTTGCTAATCCAGAGCTTCCTAGTTTTTATTTCTTAGCCCAGACTGAGCCTCACTTAAGCAGGTGAATCCTCCTGAATTTCAGAGATTTGCACCTTTTTCTAAACCCAGCCTGATTTTAGGATTTGCTGCTCAGAACTGGCAAATATATTCCATGAATTTTCTGGCTTTTTCTGTTACTCCTTTCACCCTTTTTTATCTGAGGTGTAGAAGTCTGCCAGTAAATAGTTAATAGACTATATACTATAAATACATAACTACACTCATTAAAAAGAAAGCCCTCCCTGTTTCCGAGCCATACTCATTGTCTTGCAGCCTTCTGAGACTTTTTGTAAGTTTTATTTGCAGTGACACTTGGAAGAGATTAAGTCTTCAGCAGTGGCTAATAGGAAGAAAACCAAGCTGCCCCTAATCACTGAGCTATAGCACACAGAACAGAATGCAATGGATGCTGTTTAAAAAATACTCATGAGGCCATAATTATAACATGAAACCAAACCATTAAACCAAGATTCTGCTCAGTGAAACAATGACAGTTCTGTTGCAGCAGTAATTAAATTGCAGCTAGTTTCTTTCTTAGCAAGCATCAAGATTTTTCACCATGCATTTCAGTTGTATATTCACTTTCCAAAGTTATTCTCGTTATTCCAAAGTTATTCTCGTTATTGTCTAGCTTCAACTGAACAAAGCTGGTTAGTTCATTTAGTTGTCAGACTAATGTCCATGTTCATGTTCTATCCTTTCCTGACACCATCATCTCTGTAGATCTTGCACTCTGTGTACGGTTTCCATTCTTCGCATGAGAAGTGGGCACATGCGGCATTTGTGAAATCAGACTTGAAGCAATTACTCATAGGGAGTATTCAAACATTTCAATTACCGAAATATAAGTAGTTCTTGTTCCTTTGGCCTTCTGATGACTTAAGTTGGAAAGGAAACCTTCTGTAAAGCAATTCTATTCACTGTTTCGTTAAAAAAGCATTTCACAGACCACACAGGGGAGTAGTTCACCAAGTCTCATTTCTGTAGTATTAAAAAGGTGAAGAGGAATTTTCTGGGCATTTATTGCTGTATCTTCAATGTGTCAACGACTTGGGCGATGAGCAGACACCAATTAAAACAATGTGAGCTTCTTGTGTGCTTAAAGTAAAACACAAACCTCTTTGAGAGTCAGACCCCTGCTTGTAAAGCCTTTGCTCTGCAAAGTGCTAAGAATGTTCTCTGTTTCTTGCCTATCTTTTAGTATGTGTTTGTAAACTTTTGTTCCAAATACAGAAAAAATGGTAAAACATCCCTTCTGATGTTTCAAACCTTATATTGAGATTTTCAGCAGGAAAATTATTTAAATTAATGGCAAGAATTCCTGCGACAGATGGTCCTTCATTGGTGTCTTGACAATCAATCAGTGCTGTTTGAATAATGTTTGCTTTCCTCTTTAAAGGCTGAATGGAAACTTGAATGGCTGTTAACATCACTGAACTGCAGGAACATTTTTAAAGATTAGGAAGCCAGTTGGGGTATTGATCAGGATTCAGTCTGTTTTAAAAGATCAGTTGAGAACTTAGAAAAGAGCATATTTTAAAATTGTGAACTTTTTCATATACACTTTTGAATTGTTTGTATTCTGAAGGACAAAATGCACTCACATGTAAGTGGCAACAGAGGCTCTGTTGTAATGCTCTGTGGAAACTGTGGAGTGTGAAATTAGCTTTCTCTGGTCATAGAGAGCAGAACTCTGAGAAGCACATCTCCTGGCAGGTCTCCAACACCCCAGAATAAGTGGCTTCTCGTGCGTTTTTGTGATCATTCTAGATAAATGACAGCAAGGCACAGGTCCATTTTAAAATCCTTTCAATGACTGTGAGTTGAGAGCAGGTCTGAAGACATTTCAAATTCAAAGGCTGTGTTTTGAGAAGGAAGCAGTCACTTGCAGAGCATTCACGTTACCTTCTCACACATGGAGTCAACAGCGATCGTGGGAGTCTTTGGTAATTACTGTGTACTCCAGAATACATCGCAGGCCTGTGTTCAGCTTCGTAACTGACAACCTGCACATTGTGTATGTGTTGTGTCTATTTGCCATACCGAGGAGTTCTGAGCTCCTACAATAGCAGTTTTTTGTAAAAGGCATCATCTAATTCTTTGGGATAGTTTCTGGAAGTCTCTGTTCATGATAATCACAAAACTACTGTTTATGTTGCTGTATTCCAAGTTAAAGATCTCGCAGGAGTCAATTTCTCACCGCTTCCTTTGTGAAGTCAGCGTTACGTGCGACTACATTCGAAAACAACCGCATGTTCTTTTTTAATCTGAATTTTGTATCTGATCAGTGTCTTCAGTCATGAAGAGGGATTTGCATTGTTGTGTTTGTATATACAGTATCACGGTGCATGATTTAGCTTATGCATTTTATTAAATGCTGTTTAATAAATGTTTAATGTAATGTGGCATTATATTGTTGTGGCTTAATACTACTACCTAATTGAGGTTTACCATTAAAACGAATTACAAATATGTGTCCTTGAGTTTTATTATTAAGTTCAATTAATTTCTTTTTAAACATTAGGTGTCTAAGCCAAATACATCATTTGTTATCTTTTAGGGGGAACTGTATTTTCCCTTCACTACTGTGATTATCTTATGAGTGCTTTAAGTGGTTTTAAGAGGGAAGGTAAGTCCCATGAACCCTCCTGACACCAGAGAGCCACCGAAGGGAGAAGGACCCTTCCGGGTTTTAATTCATCCTCTTCGGCCTCCTGTTTTTCTGCGGGTTTCGGAGGAGACCGTTGGCTGTTAATAAACAATGCTTCACGTTCTCTTGTACCTGGCAGCTCCTTCCCGTTCCCAGTTCTTGAGTGAAGGCGATGCGCTGGGTCTCGGTTCAGCTCCTTCACACACACTGCAATGGAAGCAACTGCTCGGGCTCTATTCCAAACAGCGGATGAACGCGCCGCGCCGGACACGTTTTCCTGGGGCACACAACGCGGGTTCGCATGTGACGGAGCAGCCGAGCACGTTACAGACAGAAACGTGCGCCTGTTCGTGCCAAGCACCCCACCGCGCTGCGCAACGCCGCTCCCTCCGCCGCTCACCCGGACCGAACGACGGAGCGCAACGAGCGCGGCTGCGGCGGGAGCCGCAATCCCGCCACTTCCGGGCTCGGCCCCGCCACTTCCGGCCGCCGCCATGCCGATGAAAGGCCGGTTTCCCATCCGGCGCACGCTGCAGTACCTCAGCCAGGGCGACATCATCTTCAAAAGCTCGGTGAAGGTGATGACCGTGAACTACAACACGGCGGGGGAGCTCAGCGAGGGGGCGAGGTGAGCGCGGGCGCGGCGGGGCTCGGCGCCTTCCTCAGCGGCCTCCGGGCTTGCGGAGACGGCCCGGCTGGCGCCTGTGTTCTTCTTCTTTCCAGAAAGTTTGTGTTTTTCAACATCCCGCAGATCCAGTACAAGAACCCCTGGGTGCAGATCATGCTCTTCAAGAACATGACCCCCTCGCCCTTCGTCCGGTTCTACCTGGGTATGTCCCGCCGGCCTTGCGCTTCCGCGCTGGAAGCGCGGTCTGAACCGGCCGCGGCCTTGCTGCAGGAGGGAGCGGGTGTAGGGAAGCAGCTCCGGGGGTTAGTAAAGCTCCTGCAACCCTCTGCCTCCGGCTCGGGTCATGCGCTTTGCTTTTCCTGTTTGAAGGTTACACTGTGCCCAACAGCGGCAGAGAGGCTGATGATGTCTTAGTTTTGGGCGTTTAAAACACTCTTTTCCAGCTATTGTGAAAGTGTGTTGTAGGGAAAGGAGCCCTTTCATACGTGATTACAAATCTGTCTTGACAGACAACGGAGAACAAGTTTTGGTTGACGTGGAAGATAAAACCAACAAAGAGATTACTGAACACATTAAGAAAATCCTGGGGAAAAGCAAGTAAGTGACACTTAATAACCTCCTGTACGCTCCTGCGTACATCATAATACAGTCCCTGCAAACTTCTGGCAAGTATACAGAGGGAAACGCAACTTCTCCCAGGTATATTTAGCATGAGCTAGGAACTGTGAATCTGTCCTTCTGGTAAACTGGGCCCAGGGGAAGGAGAGGAAATGTCATCATTCAGGCTTCTGATAGTAACAAACGGATCTTGTTTCTAGAGAAACGCTTGAAAAAGAGGAGAGGGAAAGGAAAAAACTGTCACATCCAGCAACATTTGGGCCCAAGAAGTACCATCTGCGAGAATGCATGTGCGAAATTGAAGGCCAGGTTCCCTGCCCTGCGTTTACGCCACTGCCCAAAGAGATGAGGGGAAAATACAAAGCTGCAATGAAAAGTGAAGCATCAGCCTGAACGCTCAAGCCATGCAGTTGTTTTTCCTCAGGGATGGATAATCAAGGTACTTCAGTGAGAAAAAGAGCTAAAAGCTCCTGGAAACAGGAACAAACAAGTTCATATAATACATGGGAGACAAAGTTTTCTTGGAGCTACAATTAGAATAATTAAAGTGAAAAATAAATAGAATTTGAAAGCCAGCTTTTTTTGGTGCCAGTTTTACAAAGCATTACAGTCAGTACTGCACATAAGGAAAACATAACAAGGGAAACAATGCCTGTTCCCTACTTGTGCCTGCATGTATAAGGCTGTATAACCAGATCGTGTTTGCTTTGGATAGAGACTGAACTAAAAGTCTTTTCTGAATCATCATAGCTTCTGCCTTACCAAACAGTCACACAATACCTCTAATAGCAGATAAACATGTGGTTGTACTGTATTGGTTGGAATTTGGTAATTGCATGTACCTTCCAGTCAGGCTCTTGGAGTAGCTGACTGTGGAGCTAATGACCAAGTACAAAACTTCACACACATCCCGTAAGAACTGTCCAGGCCAAACAGCACAAAATAAACATGTTGGTTTATTTCATCTCTTTACAAAGTTCCCACACAGAGCAGTGCATGCAGCTTTACCAAAATTCAGTGCTAGTCATTTACTGAGCTTTATGGATGTCTTCACTCCCTTGCGCCTTGTGAGCCTCACAACAGCCTGAATATCAGCATAAAGTCTTCACTTTGGAGATGACTTTAGGTATGAATTGTCCAGTCTGTCACATTTAACACTGACAAAAGATGAGGTATGCTAGTCTGTTATCTACTTGTAAAAATACATGTACAATAAAGCTACTTTAATTATTAGTGTATTAGACTGAAAATACAAACAAGGCAGGACAGCTGCAACAAGGAAAAAAAACACTTTTAAAATGCGGAAGCTGAATCCACTGAAACTTTATTTTTCATGTTGGTTCCAAAACAGCTCTGGGTTACAGTGCAGGGCACAGTCCTCCTGACCAGCAAACGGCCTTAAATATCTACCTTACACTGCTTCTGTTAAAACAGTTCCAGGAGTTATGTTTCACTGTCTTAACATCCATTTTCTGCTATCTTTGTAAATTTGGTGCCACAGGGCACATTTTATTAGTTTATGACCTTTGAGAATCCTGTGCTCCTTTCACTTGGTGCAAAGTAACAGGGACTAAAAATCAACTCTGATACAACATCCTGGTATAAAAACTTCATGGTCTTGCTCTGCACACCTTTCAACTTCAGATTTAGGCTACAGTAAGAACATCAGCTGTCTTTAACAGGCCGCTCGTAAGTTATTTTGATCAGCTACTAGTGCTGTCAAGTGAGGAGGTGGCTTGGTTTTTTTTTAAACAAGTTCTGCAAGTCCCTTCCTCCATCAATTTATAGCAAGCTAAAACCAGAGGCCCTGCTCTTCAGGTAGTGCAGTTATTTGTGTCTCTAAAATGTTGCGCAACGCTTGGGTTACAGCTGTGCTAATTAATACGTATTATCAGAGACATGGTTAACATGTACCCCATTCCATGGAAGTTTACACTTCTGAGTAAGCCCCTATTATTAGTGCTGTGCAGGGTGATCTGTATGATTTCCTTTATTTCAGCTTTAAATAAATACATCTTTTAGATTAACTTCTCCCTTCCACCCTTTCACACACCGATGCTAGATGACGGACCTCTGCCAAAGATAAAAATCCAGGCAGCTCAGACTCCCATCTCTCACAAAGACACAGGCTGACCTAACCCTGAAGGGATCCCACATTTCTGATACCAACCTTCAGAGCCCAGCTCTAAGCCCTCCTGCATTACCAGTGCCAGCCATCACCCAGGCATCCCCTGGACTACAGGATCTCAAGATCACTCCAGTTTGGAGCTTCTTACTTAAAACAGCCATGCCTGATTCTCAGAACAACTTCCAAAGGGAATCAAATATGAAACAGAATTGCTGTTTGACCCCATTGCAGCCACAGACTGTCTCCCAACTTTCACAGAATTCCAGTTCAGTGGCACTTCAGCTCTCCATCGTAAACAAGATTTCTGTTCCTTGAATTCTACAAAAACAGGATTCTGGTCTCACAAATGACACACACGATCATTCGGTCACCCAGAGGAGGAATGTGCAGATTCCATAAGATAATTAGGAATTGGAGGGTCACTCCTACTGTAGCCTGAAATGGTGCCAACCTGATGTTGTTCTCCCTGGAAACAAGTAGGTACTTGCTCCCTCAAAAGCAGGGCTCTGAAGCCAACCCAGCATGCTCTACTATTGTAGTTTGTGCTCAGAGCAAAAAGGAAACTAAAGGTGATGAAAACACAACATCCAGATTTTTCAAAACACATTAAAAAGTTACTCATGTTAAGATCAGTTAGAAAGTTCTCAGTCTTAAAATCCCTTTTACATATTAGCATTGCATAAAATTGGTCTGTATATTCTGCACCTCAAAAAATCACAGTAGCCTTTTAACAGCACTTTCTGCTAACACCATCAGGCACTGTAGCACTGCACCATAACATTACTGGGATGCAGAACTTGAAAAGTTTTTGTCTTCCTTTAGGTTAAGGCTCCACTCAAAAGGCCGATACTATTGTAACAGAAAGGGGGAAAGAGAACAACCAACATTGCAACCATTTCCAAATCACAGTTCCCTATTAGCACTTAGCCACTTTGACCAAAATGAACACATCACAAGACCAGGCAGCACTGAGTGTTGTAACAAGTCATTCCAAAATTCCTTAGCACAAGCGTCTGGGACCAGCAGCGTACCTCAGTGATTCTTTCTTCAAGACTGAGTAGTAGTGGAAATGCCTAGCTGAAAGTGCATGAAAGTCAAGACTCCCCCAATTCCCTCTTGTGATCTGTACTCCCCTTCGTAAGTATCTGCTCTACCTTCCCATATTTAACAGCAGATTTAAAATAATGGTTACCAAGCCCTATTGCTTCAGCAGTTGTATTTCTCCTTCTGCTTTGCTAGTGTGCGCTTCAATTCCTTTAAGTTCTCTGTCAGTACCTCCACCTCATCCATTCGTCCACTATGTTTGGCATCAAATATATAAGCTTTGATATTATCTATCTGTTGAAGAAGCAGTTCTTCTTCTATGGCCTCGTCTCCAGAATTCTCACTGTCATCCTCCACTTCAAAGGGATTGGTAGAGGATCCCTCTTCAAATGGATTCCCAGAATTCCAGATGCCCCCTGGTTTTTGAAATGGATTTTCATCCTCTTCAAAAGGGTTTGAAGTATTGCCAGGTGCTCCATTAGTTTGTTCCTCCTCCTCATTTTCAAATGGATTATATTCCTTTTTATCACTTTGCAGAGCTGTGTTACAGAAAGAAACCATTGGAGAAGTGTCTTTGGCAAATGGGTTAGCAGGATCTTCCTCTGACTGAGGGGTATCTGCTTCATCTTCAAAGGGGTTTAGACTGGCTGGCTGATCTTGGGCTTTGTCACACTGTGGGACATTCTGAGGTGCGAGTGTGAAGATCGAGTGCTCTTTAGCTGGCAGCTGCTCAACAGCAGGAGTTTCAAACCCTTGGTCCTCTCTGATCTGAGTAATATCCAGATCCAGCACACATGCTGTCAAGTTACGGTTCTCATTTACAGATCCCTGCTGATGCTGCTTGACTTCTCTGAAGTCTAAGGAGCGTGTCCTTGAATGCTGAGACATGAGTTTGTGGTGTTCTCTTTCCCACTCTTTTTCACAAAGCACCTGAAGTTCCTCCCTCTGCATCTCTTCTTCTTGTGCCTGTTTTTTAGAAAGTTCAATAGCTTTCAGAGTTTGTTGTTGATCATACTCATCCTGAAGCTGCCTCAGGTTCTCTTGCAACATATGGACCTCATCTATCCTATTAGCAGCCTTTGCTTGCTTAATAAAGGATGTAATATTGTCAATCTGCTGAAGAAGAGGGTCTGCTATCTCACTCTCACGTGATATGCTAGATGTAGGTAACCAGCCTTCAGATTTCCTGACTGTTTGTTTTTTCAGGTGAGTTGCATCACCATTAACTGCAGCTGCAGATCTGGAGATGAAATCTTTCTGCTTTTCTTCTTGTTTTCCATGTGTTTCAAGAGCCACCTAAAGTGAAGAACACATAGTAAGAGAACACCATGACCATGAAAAATCCTGTTCTAAACATCTGCAGGTACAAGCAACTCACTGATCTTAGACATTGCTGGCTGTCACTGAAAGGAATCAGCTGCATTTCTGGTTACTTTGCAGAGAAAATTTATTTTCATAATACTACCCAAATGCTTCCCTTCAGTTTGTGATGATATTGAGCAAAATCCCACGACTTCTGCCTCTACAAACTTAAAGGCAAGCAGGGGCAGTGACAGTGCTTTATAGAGAGCAAGAAATGCTGCATGCAACTGTGCAAAGAGCGCTCTAAGACTGATTGGGACAGCAACTATATCACACCTGGCTATAGCAGACATCTGTACTAGCACATCTTATGTTAAAGGCCACCCGTATCATTAGCTTTTGGAGTGCCACAATTCTTATTTCTCAACTTCTACCTCAAGATAAAGCTGCTTTAGTTTACAATTAGTGATATCTTCCCTCCTAACTGAAAAAATTCTTTCTCTCAAGAAGCATCCTTATTCCATGTATCCTTTTTCACCACCGAAAGCAGCCTCCAAATTCCACTTGTGCAAATGAACTCCAGAACACCATTTGAACAACCATGAAAACTAACACACGTAGTTTAGGGCTGCAGAAACAGCACATGCCGTCAAGTCACTGCTGCTTTCTGGAGGTGTTCAGCTGCTCACTGCACACCTGCTTATGCTCTGGATGATACAGGGACTGTGTTACAGGAAGGCATGGAACGATCTGCATTAAAAAAATGAAAAACTGAAATCCAACTACTTAAGCACACACAGCTATGAGGCTTAAGCTTTTGAAGGAGCCCCTGATGCATGATGGAACAGATCTTAACCTGTCTTACCATATGCAGTCTTCTCTTCTTCAGTTCTTCATACTGATCTTTGGTTGGCAGGGACATCAGGCCAAGCAGTTTCTCCTGGCAAAAATTGAAACATTTACATTGTTGCTTGCAGGCATTCAGCCAGTTTTCAAGTACTTGAAAAGAGAGATGCCACCAACAGAACACCCCACAAAAAAAAAGGACTTCTACACTGCAGTCACTGCTTCAAACCTGAGCAGGTCTTTGCTGCCAGAGCTATCCTGCTAGCTGGACACCCCAGCAAGAGACAAAGCCAAGATTCACACATTCTCTTAGGTCACTAAACTTAACGCTGCTCTGACTGCACTCTCTGTATTCAAGCTAGCACATTTTTGGCTGCCATAAGTCATTAGCAGAAGCAATGACTACACAGAAGTACATACAGACTATATGGGGAACTAATGACTATACAGAAAATGTCTAGAACTAAATCTCCTGTCAGAATCGTTGCAAATCACAGGGATGCCTGGCAAAGAAGAGAACACTACATAAAATCTACGTTCAGCTCATAACATATGCTCCATTACCTGAACAAAAAGTGTAGCTGAGTATCTTATCATTCTCTGCAGTTGTAGTGTTTTAGGATGAGGTTGGGGATCTTCATGCAAGCCTAGACTCAAAATCTTCTTACTGCATCAAAGCAAAGCCTCATCAGTTCAGAAACAAGGGCCAGCAAAAGTGCAACAGAAAGGGAGCGAGACAACACTGGATGAAATAAATGTTTTTAGGTAAAGCATTTTAGAGGTTATAAGTTGTAAGACTTCCCACTTGTCTTTTGTAAAAAACAAAGAAAAAACCAAAACCCAAACAAGATACAACTATGCCTCTATTTGTTTCCTCTGTGCTTAGTTATTTGCACTGCAGAAATGCCTGATTTTTAAGGCTGGAAAAGGAAGTAGAAATTGATGGTGCACAAGGACAGCATCTACCTTTTCACATGGTCTTTACAGCTGAGCAAACTGATTGTCCATATGAGTAAGCAGGTATGAGATACACAAATAGAGACACCAATAGTTGGGCAAAACTGTAGAGAAGTCATAAATAGACAGACACACACATACTGGGGGAGGGGGAAAGGGAGAGATCTTTTACCTTAAGGCATCTATAAGTTCGTATACTTTTTGAATCTCCACCCTCAAGTCATTAGCATTGTCAAGACTGTAGGTTGTCTCCCCAGCACTAAGAAATAAATACAACTTCATTGTAAGCCTTGCTTCCAGCTAAAAATACAAACAGCACTAGAAGTTATCCCAAGATGACTAAGATTCAACAAGTGGCAACTCTAAAGGGGTTTGGAAGGATGACATGTCAAAGTATGGCAGTGGCACCTCAGTCGGAAGTGGCAATGTTACCATCCACAGTTAACTCAGTCATACTCTGAAGAGTGTCCAAAAGACAACAAATAATCTAACAGTGTTTTTAATAATTTACACTCTTGCAGCCTTGGCACAGTTCCTCAGTCCTTCCTACACTTCTGGGGAGGAATATTACATACATACGTACATTCATAAACAAACTCAGCAAATAGGGCTTACTTTAGTGATTCTGCCATCCTTATGTACACTGGTGCCTTCTGGTCAACCTTCTCCATGCAGAATCGGAGTTTCTTGTTTGAAACAAAAGGTATGAAAAAAGGGCTTCCATTAAACATTTATTCAAGTATACAATGACATAAACCTTGCACATTGCATGTGCACATTCAAAGTTAACCGTGAGAAAAGCCATTTAATTATTCAGGATGACAAGACCCTCCAGTCATCTTTCCAACACAGATGGCATAGTCAGGAACAGAGAAAGACTCCCTGAATTTCTGCAAGATCAATTTTGCATTCAAAAGCTGTTATAATTGATGGCTTGGACAACTAGCCTTAAATCTCTTCACAAAGAGCACCAACTCCCATTAATATTAACTTGGGGGAGGGTGTGGACTCAAAAGATACCTGATGATTGTCAGGACCTGCTTTCAATGCAGAGTTGAACACAATGTTCCAACTATACTCTTGATTGATCTCACTGGTTTAAAAAAAAACATTTGCCATGACAGTGCTGACAACTTTGAGTCCTACAGTGCCAGTGCAGCCCAAAGTGCACAGCGTATCATTGGTTGAAACAAGAACTGTTCTGA
Source organism: Psittacus erithacus (assembly GCA_009867235.2). NCBI lineage: Eukaryota > Metazoa > Chordata > Aves > Psittaciformes > Psittacidae > Psittacus > Psittacus erithacus. The sequence continues at coordinate 3,704 of WYDI02007609.1, read as the reverse complement.
GGAATCCCAGCTGACACAGTTCACGATTTTGAGAGATGCATCTCAGAACTATCAGTTCCAGACTATGAAAATGAAGATGCATCTTAAAATGGTGTTATCATGAGACATAACCACTGCACGGCAACTAGCTCCATCATTTCAGACATATCTTTGTTACATGGCATAAACACGAAGTAGAATCTATTCTAACACAAGTGAGTATTAAGTCATCAAGTAAGTGCTTGGACATAAGATAACAAGCCTGAAGTGAAGTAGTGACAACCGCAGGCAGACACACTGAGGATGGAAGCAGCAAAGACTCCGATTTACCTCATAGAGTTTCACAATCTCTGGAGTGTGCTCTTTCTCATCAATCTGCTGTTCTCTTTTCAACAGGGTATCTTTGCAGTGCCGACAACATCGGATTCGGTCATCATCCTTCTCATCCAGAACTGAGCTCACACTGCTTATGCTGCTAATGCTGCCACGGCGGGAACCATGGACACTGTTAGGTGAGGAGTTAGGGCTCGTATGAGAACCCAAGGCCTCTCTGCTGGCACTAGTGAGCTTGCCTAAAATATACACACAGGTAAGATTTACAGTGACTGGAGAAGCCAACAGATTTTACTGACACAAATGAATTGCACTTTAGTGGAAACTTCACATTTAGGTCATATTAGAAAACCAAGTTGAAATAATCTGCTGAAACCTATGACAACCAAAGCAGCAAGCCAGAATTTGGGTCTTCACTGTAAATCTGCTCCATCCTAGAAGGAACCAGACAGCAGACTGCTGAGAAGCACCTACTTGGCTTGTGCCTAGAAGCATTCTCACAGAGCTTGCACAGTTATAGAACAGCATGTGCAACAACAGGTACCTTAATGCTGCCCATGTTTTGTGCTTAACTGAGCTGTTTGGAGAGTTCAGCTTACTTATTTCAACAGAAAACATGGTCTCCTCTCCAGTGCGCTGGATGAGGAAATTAAAGTTTGAAGGGTTTCTTAAAGGCCTGTGGCTGAATGTGGACAACCATGGCAAAGACTGGAAATACGTGCAATTGTTTCAGATGTCAAGAACTTTGGCAGTTTTAATTCCTAGAGCTTAGACCTTCATAATTATGGTACTTGGTAGACTCAAATACTAAATATTAATTGTGTTTACTAGTAGTATATACTACTACTACTTCTAGTAACTTTTTTAGGGTTATATAACACTCCCAAACCTGAAGAAGGAATGGAGTCAAAGAATGGAGAAATCATTTTTACTCTGTTTTGCAGACAAGTGGCTGCATGATGCTGAATGACACATTAAGGACCAAGTTTACCATGCAGACAGAATGTTACCAGCAGCTTGTTTTTTAATGGCAGAAAACCAGGACGGAGTTAGCACTGAGTGAGCTCAGGAGAGGAGGAATTAACACCACACACTGTACTTACTTGCCAAAGGAAGACCAACAAGTTCCATACACTTCTTGCACATAATAGACCCACAGAGGCGGCAGTGGTGACGTCGGTTTCGAATATTGAACTTACTGCCGCAGTCTGGGCAGAAGGGAACATCCTGGTCACTGACCCAAGGCACAACAGACTTCTCTATAGCTGTGATAGGGCAAGAGTAGGGAGAAGTACACACAACATAAAATATTCATTCAGTTAATTCCTCAGCTGGTTAAACTACAAGAACAAATAGTCTGAGGTAAGCTCATACCAACCTCTTATTTTGGCTGACTCAGTGTTTGCTCTGTCAAACGATGTAAGCTAGCAGGAGATAGACAACACATTTAAGAAAATGGTACTTTTGCAAGAAAAAACCCCAATACAGTCCAGCCCAGAGAGAAAAAGAAATCTATAGGTTTGAAGAGACAGAAGTCTCAGCCTGTTCTGCACCCGATTCCTGCAACTCTATTTATTTCTAATGCAATATTCATAAAGTAGTTCTAAACAATGACACCAAGCCTGTACAAGCCAGAGCATTTTGGACATAATCCTTCCAGCATTCAACATTACCTGAGACAAAATGCAAGTATATCATTGGTAGATTTTGAAGAATTAGAAGCTGGAAGAATCATGACAAACAAATCAGGGAGAAATTTAGCAAAAGATGAAGAAAACATACAGGGAAAGAAACAGTTCCTGAAGCAGGTGGATATAGTATCTTCATCTTGAAACTAGTGCACAGAAACAAAAGTCAAATCCACAGTATGGGTTCAGACCAAGTACAGTACTCAAGGATAAAAAAAGGAAAACAGTAATGTGTGAACAGAGTATTAGTTTAGTATCCTTTATAAAGTTGGCTGCTAGATAAATGGGCACCCTTCATACTAAAGATATATTAAATATTAAAAATATTAAAAGCATTAAATTTACCTTTTCTAACCTGATTATTAACTTATTGACTTCTACTACATAGTGATCAATCCTGGCTGCTCGGTGTTTCTTGAAATCAGAAAGATGGCTTCTCATAGCACCTGAAGAGATAGCAAAAAAGGGTGCACAGTCACCCAGGTGTTCTGAATGGATTTAAATGAGCCTTGAAAGCCAGCTCTCCACTACTTAAGTCTCACCTTCAAATTGAATTGAAGAGACACATTAGAACCCTACATTTTCACAGTGCTGCCCTAAATAAAACATGCAGGTTAAAACCCAACCTCCAGGCTAGCAATAAACCAGCATTTTCTTTCTACTACAGAAAACAACAGGCACTATGTTGAAGACAACATCTGCAAAGCTTTTTCCCCTCTTCATCCCTCAGTTACATCTGGCAAGCTATTATCAGCTAGTAGTGTTCTCAAAACCAACTCCTCACAATTCCATGCAGCATCAGCAATACTGTAACACTTTCCCAATTAAACTCCTCGCTGCGTATCATTTTCTAGCTTTCCTACCAACTTCCTGGGGCTCCCACATGTATGGATCTACTCCACCATAGCTGAACGACTCGTATCGTTCCTGAGATCCAGAATCAGTTCTGTCATCTCCTTCTCGTTTCAGCAATTTCTTCTTTGCTCTTTTGGCCTTCTGGACTAGATCTGAAAAGGATAAATCCAAGTTACCAAACATGGCAGGTAGTCACCAAATATTGTCACGTGAAATCTCTCATCTTTTAGCACAGATCTTTTTCCTTGATGACAGTTTTATCCTCAACACATTCTGTTTAGAACCAGAATGTGGTTCAGGGAATCACAGATGACTTGAAATGCTCTTTGTTATCTGTCACAAAGTAGCACTATGGTCCTAATGACAAACCAGCAGTTTTAGACACTCCATTCAGGGACTTCACTGTAAAGCAGTAAACTGTCTTTAACTATGGGACCCATTTCACAGCATTCTGGGACATCATACAGATAATATCTTCATTCTGTTAATTCCTGATGACTTTCTTAGGTTTCAAGGATGTTCAACACTGTCTTGTTGCACAAACTACAGACTAAAAATTTCAGCATGCCTGCATACATACATACTTTCAGAAGCACTAAACAGCTGTTTATTATCTCCTGTCAATGCTGGCAAGAGGAAGGCAGTCTCCTGAGGCTTGAAACTCCAGAGCTTCTGTAGCTACGCTCCTCTCTGTACGCTAGGAGAAGCTGAGGGCTCTACTCTTCTTCCCAGACACATTCAGCTGTGGAAGTCATGCTACCTCCCAAAATTGCACTCAGTGATATAAAACCCACTTCTCAACAAAGCTGTCAGGGATTTCTCCTCCACCCACCTACTCTCAAGCCAGCA
>WYDI02007608.1:0-31343 GCA_009867235.2 Psittacus erithacus | reverse complement strand
CGGTGGGAGTTGTTTCCTTGCCATTCTCTTCCCCACCCCTGGGGGGGCCGGGGGGGGGGGGGGGGCAGTGAGTGGGCTGTGTGGCAGGCCTTAAACCACGACAACCAGACAGAATCTTTTTTACCTTTCCTTGCTGAAAACCTGTCTTATTGAAAAATAGGCTTTGTCCCCAGGAACAGTGAATTCTTAGGCCTGTTCCTAGGATGAGTGGAAGATTAGGAATGCAGGGCACCTATTTCTGCCACAAAACTGCAGAATTCCTCCAAATCCTGTGTCAGGAAGCTGGCTGGAAGCACTCAGCTTGGCTGCTCTCCATAAGCCCTTCCCTGATACATGAATTCACCCTCTTGTTCTCTTCTTTCCTGTCCTGCTTCTCTCTCCTGCTTTTTGGATTTGGTGATCAGTCAGCTTTGGGGCCAGCTCCACCGCACGGCTCCAGCACTGCACGGAGTGGGGCAGCAGAGCCCCTGTATTCAGCACAGCCCTGGTGGCAGGACAACAGCCAGATGTTGTTGCTGGGACACAGGAATCCATGTGACTCTGTGGGCCCTAAATGAATCATGCAGCACGTACTTTCTCCATATAAAAGAATAGCTGGACGCCAGTGCCATGCACTGATATAAACCAGACAGCCCCTGGGTATTAACTGGAATTCAAGCTCATAAACATATTGCTTCTGCATGGTGCAGCTACTCTGATTCCCTTTGTATCTCTACTCCTGCAAGTAACTAAAATCCACTTTTAAAGAGATGTCAGGCCCATGACCAGCAGCACATGGGCTGCTGTCAGCGTGTTCCTCCCTTTGGCTCATCCAGCCCCAATGTGTCTGTGTTGTGGTGGCTGGCAAAAGAAAATGAGGGTTCATGTGTAGGCTGAGTGGGGCTGAAGTCTGCCCTGTGCAGCCTTCCTATCTAGGGTAGTGACAGCAGAAACTTGGTCTCAAAGCATCCAAATGGGGCTTGGGTACCTTGAGCTATTCTCCTCAAACATGGTATGAGAGGTAGCATAGTAGATCCTGCATGACATGGCCATGAATGAGAGCTTCATGTTAATGTCTGGCCCATTTTTAAAGTTCAAAGCAGCTTTGCCATGGCAAGGGGTGAAGAGGGAACAAGGCCGGGCTTGTGGTAGGCACCCTGGTCTTTTGGATACGCTCATGATGTCCCCAAGGCCAAGCATCTCCACCAGACGAATGTTTCAGCTTGCTCATAGAAAAAACAAGGTCCCAGCTTCAAACCAGGAGCAAGGTCAGCCAGAACTGCACCTTTCAGGGCTGCGCCCACCCTGAAAAGCCTCTCAAGACAGTGTGAAGGAGAGGGGTGGACGTGTCAATGCACCTAGGTTCTTCTCAGCCCATGGAGGAGATATGGCCAAGCTGCTTCCCCTCAAGTCCTTCTGCTCTTTCCATTTTAGCTGCTGTCCCCCTTCATCCCATGCACGTACAGCACTGCTGCCACTTCTGTTTTACTACCCCCAGAGACTGCTCTGCACCAATTCTGCAGCCATCACGGACGGAGACGCTAATTAAATTGCTTGAAAATCCAATAAAAGTGCTTTATGAGAGTGTCTGCCATTGGCAAAGGTTTAAGGAAGAAAATCAGGCTCCTCCAAAAGCAAAAAAAAAAAAAAAAGTCCTTCTTCCCTTATTAGATCCTTGATGTCTTTCATCGTAAATGGTTTCTGGGTGCTACAAATTTAATCTGGTCCAATGGGACCAGTTTCCCAGTGCAGGGCTGATGGAGAGGGCAGGGGACATTTTTGGTGAGAGCTCAGATGCTTTCTTCTCTCCCCTCTGAATGACAGCACTGTCTCAGGCACAAGCTGGGATGGACAATCCAGACCAGTTTATAGATTTTCTCATTCCCCAGCCAGCGCCAGAGAGTATCAGTAATGCAACCAATTATGAGGATTAAAAGCTATATTCTCTTATGATTTTTATGACAGCAACACTGGCAGTTGTTGTGGCTGTGATCAAGGTCCTCACGCTGCTCTTGTCCCAGAGGACTTAAGGATAGACTCATAAAAGGGATTATTGCTCTGCACAGCTCCTACAACTCTTAACGATGAATGCGGCGCAGCGGAAGAGGGGAAAGTCTCCAGCAGGGGTTCACAGGATGCTATGTTCTACCTCCTGTGTCCCAAAGGACATGCAATTATTTACACAAAGTGGAAGAGTGTTTCTGACGATGTCTGTCACCACTGCATGCTCAGGCTCTAGACCTTGGCATTTGCTTGGCTAGCGTGAGAGGGAGGATCTCCAGACCATTCTGGGAAGACTGAAGAAAAGCAAATATCACGAGGCCTATGATGTAAATGCTACAAGCAGACTAAATGCTCTGTAATTTCTCTCAATTATGCAAATAGGAAAGAGAAGAAACTGCCAGGGAGCACATTTTCCACCCAGAACAGGGAACACTTGTGCAGAAGCATCTGTGAACACGAAGCCCGCTCGCAGCGCCGAGGCAAACAGCAGCAATCCCTACCTCGGAGGCATGCTACAGAGGGCGGAGTTTTGCCGCTTGTGCGGATGGGATGGCATCCCTGCAGGTGAAATGCGTCAGGAGGAGGCAGGGCCGCTGATAGCTCCTGTTGATTCCCTTTGTATGGGGCCGATTTGAGCGCGGGGGGTTCCCTGTACCACCCCAGCCCCAGCTGCTCACCCAGGGCATCGGTCACCTCGTCCAGGTATAAGATGGAAGCCTGACTGCAGGGAGAGAAAGAGAGTCTCTGGGAAGACACACTTCCTCTAAAAAGGGGTTAGCTTGTTTTCTGTGGGAATCTGGACGTGGGGTCACCCCTTTGAATCCCCTAGGAACCGCTGCTGAAATCAAGCTGGCTGCTGAAGCCCTTTTGTTCAACAAATCTCCTGCTAGGAGGGACTCTTATTTGATTTCAAAGACTCAGCAATTTGGATTGGTTTAACCTTTTCTAGGTTCCTTTGCACAATAGCACAGATGAGCTCTAAAGCCGCTTTAAGAACACAGGTTGAAGCAGGAGAGAAAAAAACACGTAAAGCCAAAGGAGCTGATATTGTCACTTCCAAACCTGCTTTGCTTGCCAACCCCCCCTATACCTTCTGCTCAGGCAGAGCAGAGCTGGCTTTTCTACAAGAAGCAAGAGGCAGCTGCAATGGGCTCTGCCAGCATTCCTGTGGCCACAGAAGCCCAGTGGGGCCATCTAAAGCCATGCCATGTAAGAGCTAGGGACCAAGCAACACTAGGGATTGGATACCAAGCAACAGGAGACAAATCAACCCCACTCAGATGAGAAGGGGAAAAACCTAAGACTTCCATCAGATGGGGCGGCACAGCATCTGCTGTGGTGTCCCATCACCTCACTGACATCTTGACACCCTGTCTTTCAGATGTAATCCTCAGCCTGTAGCAGGTCAAAGCCCATCTTCATCTCAGAGCTGTGAAGGTTCTCTGCCTCCCCATGCAGAGCTGAACCCTACTCCAGTGTAAGACTGGAAATACCCAGGATAGCAGGGGGGAGGTGATTTCTTAGTGGAGCAGGGCAGCATTCCTTTGATGTCAAAACAACAAAGGTGGGTGCAGCAGAGAGAAAGGTGATCTAAATGCCAGCGAACAGCAGGATGCATTTCAAAAGCAACACCAATAGCTTTGAAAATCAATTCATCCCAAGTCAGAAACTGCTCTTCCTGGGCTCCTCCAGCACCTCAAATCCTGATCCCCCACTTCCAAAATTTCTGAAGCTGGACCTTTTCTAAATGCAATCTTTGGGAAGCTGTTTCTTCCAAAGCTGGATGCAGCCCCAACTCCTCAGCTTCAGCAGCAGGGCTGGGAGCAGGGTGAGAGGTTTGGACTGCTCTTGCATGCGAGTTGGTCTGACGCCTGCTTGGCAAAGGCAAGAGAAAGTGCAAGAATTATTCTCGGGTCACATCACCCTCACAGCCACAAGATACGTAGGGAAACCTGCTAAAAGCAATTATTTACAGAGCAGTCGGTGTGTGCCTCTAATGTGGGTGTAAGCAGGATTCTTTGGAGAGGGAAAGGAGGCTGAAGACCAGGAGGGAGTAGGGAGGAGACCCCATCACCTCCCTCCAGGCAAACAATCTCCACTTCCACTGACCGGGTCAGATCTCAGCTCTCCAAAGCATCGTGGCCAGGTAATTTCATCATCGGAAAAGCCACAGCTTTTGTGTTCGTGTGGGGTTTTTTTAACAAAAACTACAATTCTGCATTCTCAAGGCTCCTGGACCTGAGGCTTAGGAACAAACAGTGAACGCTTTTACTACCTAAATGTTTGTTAGGGCTCACTCACATCACATCTTTTAGATTCATGTTAAAGAAACTGTTTATTTTGTAACAGTTCCCTGGAGAAAATTAAAAAAAGGGAAAAAAAAAAAAAAAAGAAAAAGGGAAAAGCTGTGTTTGTGTTAATATTTTCTAAACAAAATATTTTGATTTATTTGCAATATTCATTTGCGCTATCTTTTCAAATCAGATGCAATTAACACAGAAAGGAGCAAGAGTTCACAGTTACTTCCTGCAATCACGAAATGCTTCAGTTTTACTTCTTCATCTGCTAAACATTAATCCACAAAAACAATCTGCCTCTCCCTCCATTGCATGTTGCCTTTTAAAAAATGCCAGCAAGCTTAAAAAAGCCACTTGAAGCTGCCCAGCTCAGCCCCAGGGACCTCCCCTCGCACAGCTTCCCCCACCCCACACCTTCTTGAGGACACTGAGCCAGGTTTACCATCACCCTATTTGCATTGTGTTTTAGTGGTTTATTATTTTGATTTTCATGCAGAGCAGCCTGTTTCAGCTGCTCATAACAAAGACAATTATGCTAACTTTATTGGGTTTGCATTCAGGGCTGATTTGTCAGAATTGTATATTGGCTCTGGGAGATGGAAAAGGGAGGAAGAAATTGTGCATTTGCTTTCCATGACGGAAGAAAAAGAAAGGTATAAAATTCATTTCTGTTTCACAGTCTCTTCCAGCCAAACCCCTTCTCAATGCACAGACCCACTGATGCTGCTTGTAACCCTCAATCACCGCTACAATGCAAACACTTGTGCTTAGCTGTGGCAGCCAGTGACTACACACAATGAAAATGGAATATGAAAGGTTGCAAATTGTCAGTGTTTTTGTCCTGCCAGCTCTTGGGAAGAAGTCACTCGCAGCCTTTCTGATGCTGTGCAGCACATTGGACAAGAGGAGCTGGCCTTCACATTAAAGCAGCAGGGTTGTGCTCTTGTCACAGCTTGGTATAGACAATGAAAAGGAGAGGTTATACTATGCAGGGATGCTGCTGGGATCGGCCCTGACAAATGTGATTCCTGTTTATTGTTTCTAACACAATCATAAGTAGCAGCCCCAAGCAGGATCACAGCGCCTTTGGGCAAAGGGGTTGTGCAGAAACAGGACCATACCTGCTTTGAACAACTTGAAATTTGAGGCAAGGAAACCACTCAGGCAGTTTCTTTCCTTCTACAAAGAGATTGAAACATACAGAAGATTCAAGACTTTGTGGACATTATGTGGTAAGGAGAGGCTGTGGACATGACAAGTCCACGCCTAAGGACAAACTTACTTATAAATAACATAGGCACTGAGGAAGGCTGGTCCAGGATTTCATATCCACCCATACCCTACCTGGGCTCTCACTGCTGCACTGAAATACTGTGCCTGAACTACTAAACCTCAGCCAGGCACCACCAGCCCATAACCATTTTTCTTCCCGAACCAGACAGGTTGGTAGATCACCATCCTCAAGAGCACACCAGGACTGTTCTTACCAACTCAAAAAGGGCTTGAGGTTGGTTTTGCACAGAAAGGCTGACCCTTAGAGATGAATGATGCTGAAGCCAGAGAAAAATGCCCGCTGGCAGGGAGATAGAAAAGACTTACCCAAAGAGAAATGTGCAGGGAAATGGAAGGAATAATGAGAGAGAACATTGAACAGCTCTAGTAAGTTTTTGTAAAAGAAACCACCAATCTCCAGCTGAGTTGCTGTTCTACAGCCCAATCATGGTCTACCACCTGCACAAAGCACTTCTTGAAACACAGTTAACATAATGTGCCATCATGAAATATCACCCCTCCATCTACTAAGCAATCTCGCAGTTCTTTGATGAATGCAGGTATTCCCTAATCACTTTTTGGACTTCCACACAAATCCCATTTTGCTTCATTTTAATTTTTACACTCCCAAGGCCCCTATAGTCTGTTTGCACATAACCTTGCTGTGCATTTATCGATGCCATCGTGGCAGTCTCCATGGCAACACAGCCCATCACAAGGCACGACAATCCCGAGGTCACGTCAGCAAAGTGGGAATGGTCGCCTGCTAAAGGGGGATGCAGCCGGATCCATTCTTTTTATTAAAATGCTACAAATGGCTGTGCATTTTTATGGCCACGCTCCTCCTCTGGCTTCTCACTTTCACAAAGCTGAGATTAAAATGTCAAGCTCTACCTCAGCAGCTCAAAATGAGCAATGCTCATTTTGGATTTCACACCTCTCTGAGGACACCCAAAGGGAAGGGAGGGTGGATACACATGGCTCCCACGCTCATGCAAAAGGTGGTGGTGCTTGGGGGATGGCACACAGGGGACAGCAATGCTGGTCCTTTCTTGGGCTCACTGCTGCACTATCCCCATGCAAAAAATCTTTTCCTGGCTTTTCAGAGGCTCAATTTTTGCAGGAACTTGGTGGGAATGGGTGCTTGCCTCCCTCTTCTAGCACATCATGCACATCAAAGAAGGTTTTAAAAGAAATATGCCACTGGTTTTTCTTTTTTTTTTTCTCCCTTACAAAGATAGATCTCTTCCACCTGCACTTTGTCCAGATATTTTGTGCATGACTAAGAAAGAATGTTCTAATTGTCTGCTTGTTATAGGCTTCGTATTTAAAACCACTGTGTTAATTTATTCTGCCTTTTAGAGCTCCTTGATGTCTATTAGTAATTGCAAAACATCAACATTTTTGTGCTGTCCCATGTTTCTCACTCCAATTTCAAGCAAGTTTTGGAGGTGTCTTTTTCATGACTGTTAGGAGGAAAGGTTCATGCCTATAACGAATGCTGAAGTCGGCAGCAAGAGAAATGATTCACAAAGCCAAATAATGCATGCCAGAACCTAGAAAACTCTCTCCTCACGACGTCTTTTCTGGTGCAACAAATCCTGCAGAGGAATCAGGATTAGCTGCCTGTGCTTGGTAACTGTGACCTACCACACACAGCCAACAACAGAGACGCTGTTTTACTACAACCTGAACGTGCAGAGGATGGCTGGGAAGAAAGAGGTGTGTGACCTCTCACAATAAGCCCTCATGCTGTGCATGATAATCACTCATAAAAACTAGCTATAACCCTTCCCAGTTAGACATCTGTAATTAATCTGGGCTCTTCCTCTTACCACTGCAGGAGCTATTCTTCACCAGGCCTTATTCAGTTCAGTCCCAAAATAAGGCAAGTTCAAGCTGCTTCCAGACAACAATAATTTTTTCCACCATTTGAGCTGTCACAGCAAAGCTGAACATAGATGAATTGATCCCTTCAGAGATCACTGGGCCCCTTTTAAGAAGCTTATGCATGCCCTATGTACTTTTTGCACTTGGTGAAACACCCATATTGACTCATTTTGCAGCGCTTGGATTCTGGGTAGCATGAAGACACCGCTGAAACCCAGAGGAACTCTTAATATTGAGAGATTTCCTGCACAAGATTTACATCCCGCTGGCATCTGACTTTTTTTGCCAAAGCCAGACAGTGAAATACCACAATTCAGATGCCAAGCACATACAAGATAAGCTTAAAAAGTGTGATTAAAATATATATATATATACACATATATATATTTATGCGCACGCTAGACTTGGTTCCTCTTTTTAGCTTTCTGGTGCCAAAGCATCCAGACTGCCCATGGACAAGACCTTCTCCAGAATCAAAGGCAGCCAAAGAAATCCTGTGCTTAGCTCAATACATGAAACCTTGAGCTTCATGGCTGAGCACACAATAAAGCATGCTTACCATCACACAGCTTAATGAGATCCCCTGAACAAAGCCAGTAGGGGAAGAGGTGCCGCAGAGACAACAGTGTCAACATACTTTGCCAGAGCAATTCTTGGATATGAAACCAGTCTGTCCACACATTTGTTCCCATCCCACAGCCAAAACACTTAGCAGAGTACATGACTCTCCCTAGTTTATGCATTTGAACACGACTTCAGCTGAAGCATTAATAGAAATGAGGCCTAGCAAATATGATTAAATAACAGATTGAAAATATTAAGTGCCTGCTTTAAGAATGGGTTAAGTGATACAAGTGAGTGATATGAATCATTAAAGGCAGTGGGTGGATCCTATAGTAGGAATAAGAACCTAGGCTCTGCAGCCCACAGGCGTGGGAGCTGAATGCCATACATCTGCCCTCCTTCCCCAGAGAGCCATCCCTGTGGCCATGAGGCAAGCCTATGCCACACTTCCCTGCTGCAAATGCTGCTCTGAAACACTCTGCGCTTGGTGAGAGACCTCCCCCCATACTGCAAAGGCAGCAGCTGAGCTGATAACCTGTGATTATTCCACTTTGGTTCTATCAACTATCAGTACCTGAAAAGTAAGATGCTTTACAGCAGACCCAATTGGAGCAGTCCAGTTTTTAGGAAAGAACATGGTCTTCAAAGTCATCAGGTTGCTCTAAGAGATGCAGTGGTAAAAAGTATGTCCCTTCTCTTTCAGTAAGCATATATTTCTATGAACGTGTGCTTAGTGGTGATTTGTATGTTCCTGTTTATCCCTGGTGAAAGCAGAGGTGCTGCACTACTCAATCCCTGCCCCAACAGCTGCTGCTTAAACAAGATGACACAAAACGTGAGATTACATCCTAACTGAGGGACCTCTCTGAAGGAGCCTGGTGTACAGAAGGCCAACAGAGTTGCGGAAAGCTCTAGGCGGGGTGGATATTCCAGTGATACCTTGAAATGGGCTGGGCTCATCTTTAAAATCTCTGCAGATGCAGGAGGGTGACGCAAAGGAGGTGAAAAAATGTTTTTTTAGATCTCTGCAAGACTGTACACACACTTTAATGTTACTTGGCCTAGGGCTCTGTTCCTCTTTGGTTGGATCAAGACAGTCACTGTTTCCAGAGGCAATCACTTCAGCAGCTGAGCAAAGCAGCTGCTGTGGAATTTCTGGGTGCTCTGACTTGCATCCTGCTGTGAGTTTCTTATGTAGAGTTATTTCCAGCTGCTTGCCTGCATTAATGCAAAGGCACCAACAGTTTGGCTCCACAGTTTTTTAAACTTTATATCTTTGTGACAAGGTAAGAACCTGTACTTTACATTAATTTTCCAAAGCTTTTGCATGCCAGGGAAATTACCAGCCATAGGGCATGAACGGCAGGGGAAAGAGCAGGCTTCACATTGGGGATGATTATTTGGTGTTGGCCGGACAGATGAGCAAGTGATGTATGAAGAACCTCTGCACTACAGACCCTAATGAAACCTGGAACAGGCAACTGTCATCTTGATCATCACATGAGGTGCAATTCAGTACCTTCTCACCCATCGGCCAAAGCTAGGTGGGGCTCCGGAGTCTTGTCCTAGTGAGGATGTAGCCCAAGGCATTGCTTCAACAGCTGCTCAGCAGTTCATTTGTTCATTTCCACGCTTTGCTCCTGCTCTTCTTTCATGAGTCAGCTTGCCTTGTTGATGACAGAAAACATGATTGTCATGGCCCACAGGCTTGGCTCTCTCTGCACAGCTTGGCATTTTGTAAGTGGGTGTTTTAGATGTGGGACTGTGCTCCAGAAGCGCAGCTGATCTGCAAGTGGCACCAGCCAGATCAAAGTCACTCTATCTCACGCCTGGATGTACATATGGATCTGTGGGTTGTTCAGCCATCACTAAGAGCCAAACAGTCTGCCTCATCATTCCATCACATCCCGTGAATCACTACCAGCCCAGGACTTAGCCTCATTGCCCCTCAACAGCACCTCCAAAAGGTTATCCATACCACAGCCATGACCAAGGACAGAAGAGCAGGACTTTGATGAAGGATGAGAAGATGGAATATTGGTGGCTTACCAGGCAGAGGCATGGGCAAGAGGAAGCAAGGAGAAACAAGGCTTTTCAGAGCAAGCAAGGAGTCACACACACTGCACACATGAATAAAAGCTGCATTGGAGATGGAAAATGATGTGTGCCATTCAGAGCTAAAAACAACATCAAAACATCTGCAACCTCTTTCTCTGGAGGCCCAAGAGCTCATATGGCTTGGTGAGAGGCCTCTGTCAGATGCAGCTGGATGGAGGTGGGTGAAGGACACACTGCCTCTCTTGGTGTTCAAAAACAAGGATGGTAGAGCTGGCTAGAGCTGGGCAATATCATCTCTGGGCTGTAGGACACACGTAGTGCCAAGAGAGCCAGCAGGAATGGCTGAGTGCAGCACAGATGCATATTCACCTTCATATTTCCAAGCTGTGGTAAATGTAAGGATCCTTCTGATTTTCTGGGATTCAGAGCTGAGCTCTCTGATGGGAAATCTAAGTCTCAGGAGGAGTTCACCCCATGCATGCCAAATTTATTGCTCTCCTGATCTTTCTAGTACAGGCCAAGCAAGAGCATCGAGATGCCAAAGTTTTATCAGCAAAAATCAGAGCAGAGACAGCAAAATATGTCCTTTGGTGAAGTGGTAACTCAGCTGTGGCCTGGAGGAGGATGACCTCTTCTTAAAGGTTGGACCCGTGATCTTAAAGGTCTTTTCCAACCTAGTTGATTCTATGATTCTATGACCTCCTGAGAGTCTGCAACATGCTCTCAAGATGTAAAAACCAGGCTCTGTACAAATGTCACATGTTTGTAGGATATTTTCTATCACACGATGAGAGCAACACGGGCTGGCTCAGCACAATCCTGAGGAACTCATCAGCCTTAAGTGACCAGGGCAGGCTGGGAGCATGGTTTCAAGGTCTTTTCAGTCACAAAATAGAGACCTTCCCAGCTTCATCTTGCTGCTAGCTCAGCCAAAGGAATCATGCAAGATCCCTGCTGTGTCATGGAGACTTTCTTCCTGACTTTTCATGCGCTGGATTGATTTAATTTCATTTTGGCAGTAGCAATAGAGCAAAAATCCATTCTGACACATGTTCCACATTGAACTGTGAGGATTTCAGCATTAACACTTCCTATAGGCCTAATTCACTGCTCAGGCATTAGTAGTTACTCAAGACAAATAATGCATCTTATTGACCAAGAAGGGACAAGGGAAAGGGAATGTGAAGCAGTCCATGCTGTGCAGTCCTTCTGGCAACAACTTCACCTAGCCTGGTAGTTGACAAAAAGCTGTTCTACAGTTATTGGAGAGAGACTGGCCTCAGAAACCCATTGTGTAAGGGCAGGACCATCTTTTGGAACTGCCTATCTCTGAATATAGGAGCCCAGAAAGCCAGGCTTGCCTGGAAGTCTAACTTTGAGGAACTCAAAGGTAGGCAAGATTGATCCATCTTCTATGTAAAGGTGAACCAGATCCTGCAGTGATTTCTCTGGGGATCTGGCATAGGATGTGATTTATGCTGACGCTACACAGACTCCCTTCATAGTGTTTGCATTATGAGTCAGGGGATATTTAGACTGGTAATTTACACAGTAAGCTATAACAATAACCCTTTCCAACAAAATACCAGCACAGAGAGAAAAGATGGGATGAGACAGGTGGCTTACTGCGTCCGTTCTGTTGTGCTAGTCTTCAGTTACACAGTGTTTCATCTACATCCCCTGAGTCTGAATTAACACCTCAATCTACAGTCCCTGGTTTTATTCTGTTTCTTTAGAGAAGTGTCTGCACTGAGAGCAAAAACGAAAACTGCTGCTTTGAATGAAATACTGAAAACATACCCTGGACTCCCTGATGCACCACAAAGCTGCTACCTGCCCCACAAATGACATTCCTCTGCTGTGGGCCACCATAACCTGTAGTATCATCAAAAATCTCTAACTCATATACCATATAGGGACCACACTGACTCTACACCTTGTACAAGGATTACTGCAAGCATAAGACAACTTGGACCAAAAGATATTAGCTTCAATGGTTGTACCAATTTGGTCACACCGCTTCTGCACATTTTCTTGTGACAAAAAGACTGTTTTGAAAGTCCACTTCCCAGTACACCAAATACCTTTTCCTTGGGTCTCTGACCACTTGGTACCATCTAGAGCTCATTTAGTCCAGTCTTGAGGTGACTGTTTGGACTCTTAATAGTTTTATGGAGTTAAAATTAATGAAATGTCAGCAGGTTACTGCTGGGGCTTCTGCCTATTTCTCTGTTACAAGTTACTTCTGCTTACCAGATGAGGGCATTTTTGAAGCCTTTACAAAGAAACACTGTTCATTCCATCCTTTTCAGTCTCATTTTGCACAGTCTCTGCTTAAAGTAAGTGCTTCAGCAGCTTTCGTTTCTTTGTCAGCCTAATCAGTTTAGTTCCATTGAGAACTAAAAAGGAGGATTTAAGTGAGGTGAGGTGCTGAGGGTTCTGTTCCTCAAGCAGCTCCCCACAGGACGTGTGAAGAAGTCTTCTACAGCCCTGATCTTCTAGAAATGAGATGAATATAAATCCCAGGAGCTGCTGTTCTTTCAGTATAACCTCTGACATGTCTTTTCTCTACAGACTGAGCTTTGAGCAGTGGAAAGGAGAGTGGAGGTTGTGGGGGAAGTTGCTAATCTGAATGCTGATGAAAGGGGGTGGCTGTGCACTTGGGGAATGTGGTGGATTGCGGAATATAATAGAAAATGATAAAAAGGGTTGAAAGAGTAATTCTGGTTGTAACGAGAATCTACTTGCTAACTGTGTTTTGCAGTGCAACAGCAGCTGACTCTGTGGAGCTCCACAGGATAGCTGTCATAGGGAGGTCCAGCCCCAGGAAGAGTTCTGCTGGTTTGGATGAATATAAGGGCGCCATGCTGGCACTGGTGATTGTACAGAAACCTGGATGGGTCAAGAACAGTAAGGTCTTGTTTGCAGACAGCTATCCCAGCTGGCTGCTTTCAGTAAACACCTCTTGGAATGCAGCAGAAAGATGGGAACATGAGAAGGATGGCCAGGTTTCAGAGAGGTCCTTCTTCCCATAATACCAAAGACTCAGCAACAACCCTGGAAACAATTACTTCACAAACCCTACAACTCTCTAGACCAAACCTGAGTGGTTTGGTCTCCCACAGTCCTCTTGGTGCAATCAGCAGTAATCTCTCTCCTCCATCTCTGGCCACTTGCTCCTAGCTGATGGTACACAGCCTGTATAGGAACAGATGTGCTAGAAGGAGACAGAAGCTAAAAATAAAGATAATGAAAGCAATATGTCACATCCATACTACTGGCTGATAATGAAACAGTGTGTAGTACTGCTCTCTTGCCTGCAAGGTGGCATGGATCCAGCGGATGCAAGAAATGCTCGGAGGCCTTCCTAGTAGGATACACCCAAACCACTACAGGAACCTGCACTTCCCCCATAACGTTCACACAAAGACCCGTTCTCTCTACAGACCTATTCCATCAACAAGAGCAGCTTGACTTCAAACTGGCCAGAGAAGATGGATCCAAGCATCAGCTGTCTGCAAGAGGCTTCCTTCTTCACCACACAACTGCTGTCAACATGGGCCAGTGCTTGGCCGAGAGCAACATCTGGAATGAGGTTGATTCAAGCACAAATTTGCTGGCAAAGAGAAATGTTTGAAAGAGCCTACAGTCACATTTAAGCTCTTCAACCACAGTCTTTCAGGAACATGAGGTGACCTCAGCAGCCCCTTAGTTTTTATACTGACTCTCAACAGAAGAGGAAATTAGGATAAGGTCTTGCCCCTGATTTTGAAGGTACTCCATGGTACTGACTTGGGCTATATAGGACACACAGCCCACTGTGAAGATAGTGTGGACAGCCTTGCTTTATGTCACCATGTGTGCTCAGACAGATGAAAGCCTGCCTGTGCCACAAGAAGAGCTTCTCCAGGGAGGCCAGCTTCAAATGCAATGAGGGCTTCCTCGATGTGTTTTTCCTAACATAACCACAAACCTGTATAGATAGTAGTTATGAATAAATAAATGGAAACCAAACCAACAGCCTTCCTCCACCCCAACTCTCCTGCATTAACTTCTCCTGGGGAACTGGATGAGAAAACAAACCACACAAAGCAGACACTAGCTGAATTGCTTTAGGCATTACCAGGAGATGTTCAGATAGCAAGGTGTTGGAAACACACAGAGAAAACTGGATAACGAAACATACTAGCAAAATAAAGAATTCTGCCAGTGTTCAAAATCCACTGAATAAATCACTCACTGGAAGCAGCCTGCCTTGCCCAAAGCTCTTGGGGACATGAAATATGAGCTCATAGTTGGTTGTTACGTGCCCAGCGCCAGCAAGAAGGAGGTTGACATGCAGCTGCATGGTCTCTTCCTCCTTCAGTCCCACCAGAAGTTCTGAGCAAGAACAAAAACTTAGGAGGGATGAATAGGAGGACAGCAAGGAAAGAAAAGGGCAGTGTGACACATACCATCACTTCCTTTCTTTCCATGCAGCTCACCACCCTTCCATGTTTTCATCCATAAAGGCAGGGAGTGCATTTTGCCAGCCACCCCAAAAGAAATAAATATCTTGAAACACAGGCTCACTGGACATGTGCTCTAAGGCTGGCCAAAGAGATGAGCATTACGAGATGGATCCCTGTGCCCACTGCTTCTTTCTCAGCCCCCTTCTACCACCTCTGCTGCCAGAGGTGTGATTCAACCTCACAGCACAATGCTCTTTGCTGAAAGCAAGCTGCTGGTTACTACAGCAGACTCTCTGCTAATAAGGTCACATAACACTCCTCCATTTGTCCATAGCCTGCCAAACTGTAATGACTCATAAATAAATTGCCCGTGCCTACTGTCTGCTTTGGGCTCAAATTTGTTGCTGATAGCATTAACAAAAGCAGTGACACAGCATTTTCAATGGATGTCAAGAAAACTGCCTGCTTTGAAAGAACATGAATGTTTCGTGCTCTGTACTTGAAAATCAACAGAAATCTAGTTCTCTGTGGTGAAATTTGCTGTTCTCACAAAATTCAATCCAGATTAGATTAAAATACATGCTTGGGGATTTTTTGCTGCTGTCACACAGAAGTGTTTGTGAGAGGTGCCTCCATTTTCGGTCTTTCCACAAATGATGAATGAGTGCATGAACTGCAGTAGACCTTTGCAGCCCTAAAGCCCTTGGTACCCCCATAAGACACAGCCATAAAGAATGAAACCCAGTTAATTCCTGCTAAAGAGAAAAGTACTGGGAGCCAGCCAGCAGATCCTGGGCTTAGCTCTTGCAGTGTACCTCAGCCAGAAAAGCTCAAATCCTTGCTACAGGAAGCTAGGAAGTAACAGTCCCTTAAGTGTATATGAAAAGTAAGTGAAAGGCTAAGTTTCACTTCTAGGGATGGGTAGGAACAGGCTACAAATGCCTTGTGTGACAGATCGAAAACAGTTTCTTGGCCACATCACTGCCTAAAACCAGTCTGTCAAACCCAAGGTACCAGGAACTAGAAATGGGCTGTTCAACCAATTCCACCACAATCCTCCAGCACTTCAAGCTGCTGGTGTAGAGAACACCAGATTCTCTATGTTGGAGTTGGCCTCTGGGTTTTGGCAGGAGAGTTCTGCTCTTGTAGTGTTTTCAGCAGTGGGTTCAAAGTTACTGATATGAAAATGGTTGCACAGAATAGCATAAAATTTTTCTTCCTCTCTGTTGTGTTAGAGTATAGGAATTGGGCAGAAAATAAACCCCTCAAATTCCAGCTAGTCCTCAGAGATCAGAGGGGCTTCGGGCAGTCAGACTTCATTTCTGGTTATAATTAATTCAGCATGATAATCCCATCATGTTTAGTAAGAACTTCCATGATTACAGATTAACAAATAGCAGTCTATTGAAGAAACAGGAATACAGATTGGGAACTGCTCTTGATAAACTCACTGCATTGCCACCAAAATCCAAAGTTAGCCAACCATTAATGGAGCTCCTATAGAAATATAACCAATTGATAATTTGTTAAATTTAATTTCATCTGATATCATCCAAAACAGTCAGGGGCATAAAACTTACCCAGGAGGGTCCCTGCTTTGGGGAGGAGAGAGGAGCTAGCAAATTTGTCTCTAGAATGGGGTCATGTTCTCATCCTCTGCCATAGAGGAGTTCAGATCCCATATTTATACTTTTGAAAGACATGGAGATGAGACTGCAGTCAAATTACCTGTTGCTGCTGCCATAGATGGTGTGTGAGGGTCACCACTTCCTCACTTTGATGCATTTTTTGTATGTAAATGAGGTTAACAAGAGTTTCAATTACCTCTGTCAGGCTGTTCAAGGGCTGTGAGTCTTTTGCAAGGGCAGAACAGAACCATGAAACATTAGCACAACTCCTTCTTCCACCTGACTGAGGCAGCATTAAGGGCCATCAGGCCTCTCTAGCTGATAGCTTAACCACCCACATCAGCAGCCCATCACCGATACCAGGTTGTGGCAACTAACACACCTCCTTAATCCCTTCACCACATACCTCATGGCCTCAGCCTCATTTTTACACTCTCCTCCCTTCTTCACCTTTCACCAACTATTTGTCTTTCTCAGGAACATGCGGTAATGATCAGCCTGGTTTTCAAGAAAGGTCCAGCCTGCCCACAGCATGACAAACAACTGTGTAAGACTGCAAGTTCCACAAGACCATCTACACCACTTCTAAGCCATCTGCCATGAACAAGCATTTGTTGAGACCCAAGCAAACTTGACCCCCAGAATGACATCCTAACCATGCAGGGAAGGTCATAAGACATCTTGAGGTCCTCTCAGTCTAGGAAATCAAAAAGGAAAGCAAAGTTCTCGAAGTGGTGATTGGTAAGAAAGCTTTAATCATCTCTCCTGCTTTTACCAAAGACCACTATGCAATGCACTAAATGACTGCTGCTGCTTCTTCCAGCCTGCTTTTCCCCATGAAAACAAACTCCAATGTCAAAGACCATGAAAAAGATCAAAACCTCCCTATTCAAGTCCCTGAACAGTCACTTTTAACTGGTACCTCCTCTGCCACCTCTGAAAAGGAAAGGTATTGAGTTCTAGTCAAAACCAAAAGTGAGGGTGAATCTGTTACAGCTACATTCTCTGTATGCTTAAATACCAGTATTAATAACGTCCCTTCTCCATGCAGCCAGAAGCCTTCTTCATGGCTTGCTGATTTGTATCAAAGAGTGAGAGCCTCACCAAGAACAGCTGCACTAGGTTTGACAGAGCTGGTTTGGCAAATGTCCTTTGCCTGCTAACAACGTGCTCCCCCCAGTGAATGCAGCATGCTCCATTTCAGTCCTTTTCCATCCTCATCACTAATGAAGCTGATCAAAAGCAAGGAGTAATTGTGTTTGCAGGTGACAGGGTTGGAAGTGCATTGCTGGGAAACACATACTTGGCAAGGAGTCCCGGTTCGGAGGTGAGGGAGGGCAGCCAATTGTGAAACCCCTGGCAAAAATGTTTGTGTCAAAGTAATGTTGCTCTGCTCAGCCCAGCTGCTGCAGAAAATACAGGAGGAGTGTGCTTACAGAAAAGCAGTGTAGTCAGAAAAGGCTGTACAGTGCTAGAGAACCTGCCTCCAGGGCATGGCAAAACCTCTTGCCATGGCTTCATTTCCATCACATCCCCGGATTTTGTCCATGGCTGCTGGAGGCACACTGCAAAAGACATTTATCCTGTGTTTGTGTAAAATGAGGAGGAACAACGGCCTCTCTAGACATTTGGGCTTAGGAAAGCCTGTTCTCTCCAGGAAGGTGTTTGGGTTGTGGTACCCAAGGAAGACTATTGCTGGGAGAACCACGTGGATTCAAGTTTTGGGCTCATACGTAATATAGAGATGTGTGCTGGTGTTCAGACAAGTCCAATGTATGATAAAGAAAAGCTCCCAAATTCTGCTTTTGAGCACAATAGCACTGCAAATGTACAATCTTTATCATGTGATTGAGCCAAGAGTCTGGTCCCCAGTTTTTATTTCAAGAATATACTCTTTTTACAGGAATACAGTACTGGAAGGATAAGAATACATGGCATAGGAGATGCGCAGACAGACGTCGGGGGTCTTTCCTGGGGAGTAGAGATGGAGGTGCTCCCAAATGTTGAAGTACAAGAAGAAAACACATTTACATGAAGAAAACCTCTGGAAGAAATGCCCCAGTCCCCAGACCACACCAGAGAGGACATTGCAGACACTACAGGCTGGTCTGCATTTCCATCTGGGCTTCTGTTTTGGTTTGCCAAGTTTTAATTGTGCATCGAAGTAATGGCATTGTCTGGAGTCAGCATGTCATTTGGGGTAGAGATTCCCATATGGGACATACAAAGATCAGCCCCTTGACCTGCACTGTCGAGCACCACAGTTGAAGGGGAGAGGAGTATGTGCCATTCCTTCACTCAATATCTCACCAAGCTTCACTCTAAAAGTCTTTGCTGGTCATGGAGGTATTGCATGGTTGTGAATTCCCCAGGGCCATGCAGCTTTATTTTCTTAGTTGTTTCTCCCAGTTACTTCCCAGTTTACATTTGAGTTAGCTCCTGGTATTTCATCCATGAACAGGCAGTGGGTACCAAGGCTACATTATTTCGGCAGGCAATTGTTTCTTCGTTCTCTGTATGCCAGTTATTTACCTGTATCATGTCACAAGTCTGGCTGGAGTAAGGGCAGGGACATTGTAACCTCTTCAAGGCAGGGGTATTGTCCTGTGCTTGCTCAAAGTGCCATGCACATTTATGTTACTGTAGAAATAATAAATAATAATAGTAAGTCATCGAAGAAGTGCACCTCAGTGAGGAGTCAAATCACACACTGCAGCGAGAAGCTTTCACTTCGGGCATAACTATTATACATGAGCTCGTTATTGCAGAACAATTTCCTTCAAGGGTGTATAGCCTGAACTCTATTAAAATGGATGCTCTGATGGTGACTTATGAATTTAGAAACCAAGAGCTGCACTCTGCTTCCAGCTAAACAGGATGGAAATCTGGGGTCACGCTGCTGGCCTCGTTCACACAGGAAGACAGAGATTCAAACAGCCAGAGCTGCAAAAATTCATACTACCAGAAGCACAAAGGACTCCTCATCTAGTTGCCAGACACCATTCTGCCCTGAATTCTGCCCAAATCGGCAGAGATTTGCAGCGATATGAAGGGTGGGTATGCATCCAGTGAAAGAATAAATCTAATTGGTGGGGCAGAAAGGGTAAAATGCAGTGGCGCAAGTTCCACTTGCCTCACATTAGATCCCTAGGGGAGAAAAAGTGAAAACAACCACTTCCCGTCCTATTTAGGTTTTACTTACATTGCATGAGCATACATTAACGAGATTCCAGCAAGCAAGCAGACAATCCTGACAAAAAGGCACTCATTTAATCACAAGGCCCGCCTGCTAAACCTGACCTTAGGAAAACGAGGAATATTTTATTAATTGAGGTCTTCCAAATTTAAAAAAGCCTGACTTCCCAGCAAAGGAGACCTTTGAGCCTTCCAGCTGCTTCTCTAAGCCCGCTGGCTGAGATGCAGCAATTAAAAGCACTTTGAGAAGATGAACAGTGTTTTAAACAGCTGTGTGGAGCTTGTAAGAGTGGAGTGAGGTGGCCTATGGTAAAAAAAAATGGGGCTACTTCAGCCCATGAGGCTAAAGACACCGGTCAGGAAAGCAATGATAAGGAAGGATGGACCTTGCTGGAGAAGGCAGTCTCCTCTCCTGAGCATTGGGATCCTCCTGAGGCAGCTGCTTTTAGCAGCACTGAAAAGTAGGTACTGCAGGTAATGAGCCAGCAAGAGACTGGTGTAGGACAGGAAAAACCCAGCACAGTGTCCAAAGGCTTTTAAGTGCTAATACTATTTTGATTAACTGCTTCCACCAGCAAAGTCTCTGTTGTTAACATGGCCATTCCTTCCCCTCTGTGGCACTTTGCTCCCATTTGGTTAACAGAGCTGGCACATCTAAAGGGAGCATCGTTTCAGAGGAGTTCTGGGGAGATCACAGGAGCTAGATATCTAAAGCCCACTAGAAATCCAAGTCAGAGAGTGCAGCAATATTAAGCTCTGCTGCATAGATTTCTTGTGGGAGACCAGAGCAAGGCTTGACCTCCAGCCAAGTGATGCTGGAGTTTTCTGAACCTCAAGGCACCTTGCAGGACTGAAGGCATCCTAAAAATTCCTTTGCAAAAATAAAGATATGTTTCCGAAAGACAAGAGCAAGAGGCAGCAGAACACATCCTCCTGCTATATATATTGCTGGCAATGGACTCCATGAGCATGGTCCAGAGGGTAGAGACCCAAAAAGCATCCTTCAGATCTCATCTCTCCCTCTTCTTTTAGCTGTGCTGATGTTCTAGCTGTACAGATGTTCTATCTGTACAGTGCTCCAGGTGCTGGTGGCTTATGGTGCAGGACAATGCTTGGGGCAGACCATTTCTCACGGACACACAGATTGTCCCTTACTGCACCAGCTGGATAGGTGCCTTTGCCTGAGTCAGTCCCCAGGCATCCTTTTCCCATGTGACCAGTCCTAACTGCGCACCAGGGAAGACAACATTCCTATGGAGTATACCCTCTTTTTAGCTAATAGAAGGCTATAGCCTGGCTAAATTTGCAACACACCTATGGAAATCTTTTCCTTGACCCTCATGATTGGCTATTTTCAGGACTGACCACCACCTCTAGCTACAACTACTTTTAAAAGAGAATCAGTGCAAATGACCCATTTTTAACTAAAGATGTGGAAGGTAAGTGGTAGGACCTTCAGGACTCATTTCTCTCAGCAGCTTTAAGGAGGAAGGCAGCACTGATGCAAGGCAGGACCCTGGTTAGAAAAGCAAGCATGGAGCTGGGGCTGTGAGAGCACTGGGCACATTACCAGGGAGGAGGCTGGTATGGGAAGAGAAGAAGTCAGGAGGCAAAACTCAGCTTTCAGTAAAGGCAGATTTGCAAAGAAGCTTTTCAAGATTGATAATAAAGTGAGAGGGGACAACAAGTCAGCAAAGGCCTGTTCTGGAGCCCAGGGAAGGCAGTGTAAAGCCTTTCACTGACTGCAGCAAGCTTTCAGTCCTCACAAATTGCACCTGAGGACTTAAACATTACCAATAAATCCATTGTAAGAGAACACAGGCCATGTTGCAGCGATGTTTATTGGCACAGATAATCCATACCCCTTTCAGGGAAAAAAAATTATAATCCCCTCTCCTCCTTTTCTTATTAGCAGTGTGCAGAATGCCTTTTTAAAATCCCAAAGCTATAATGGTGCTAGCAGAGCCCTGCACATGCAGCACCTGCTGCGGCTCAGCGCTGGAGCTCTGTGCAGCCAGCGATAAGTGGATTCCCTCTCATCTTTTCTCAGATGTGTTAAAAGAAGGGGTAAAATTAGAGAAGAAAAAAGAAAAAGGGAGGTGAAGGGGAAAAGAAAAACGCAGTGCAACAACCAAATGAAAAACATTTCATTCTTCTCAGCAGCTGGAAGCAAGGCAGATAAGTGAGCGCTGGCTCCCCTCCAGCATCGGATTTTCCCCAAACGAGAAGCGTTCGGCATTGGAAGCAGTTTTCCAGCCTAACCTTACGCCACAGCAAAAACTGTGAGGTGGAACGATCCATTTTGAAGAAGATTAATTGCAGTGTGCTCCTGGGGGGAATTCAGCTGTTTTGTGGGCTGTCAGGGGTAATGGGGGGAACAGTATTTACCTTCCAACAAATCTGAGATAATTTACCTGTCTTTCCTCTGTTATGAACAACATATCTTACCTGGGTTGTTCATAAACAGGAGTCTGGACAGTGACAAGAATCCTGGCCAAATGCATGGGAGAAAAGGTGGGGAGGAGCAGGGACAGTGGTGCCTCTGCAGCCAAGGGGTTGCTTTAAAGCAGCTGAGGGGATCAGCAGAAGATTCCTGTCCCCTCCCAAAGTTATGATTTGTGTTAAGAGGGGAGGAGGCCAGTGCTGCACACCTGGGGCCTTCTGAAGCTCAACACTGGGAGGTACTGGTCGCACTGCAGAAGGCATATATGGCTGGGAGGGCAGTGAGGCCATGGAAATGGAATCAACTCATTCTTTCATCACGTCTTGTAAAGTTTAAAACAGTTGAAGTTCTAGCTCAGGGCTGTCTCAGCCCTACCTTGCTGAAGAGATAGTAGACAAAAGAAAAAAATCCTGTCCTAGACAGAGCCATATGATGCTTAAGTAAAAGACAGCCTCCTGAATCTGCATTTCCCTTTTCTCTTTCCAACCATTTCCTTCTCTGTGTCCTCTCCTAGCATTTAATATACCCCATTCAAATGACTGTTGTCATACGAGTCACACCAAGGTTCGTAAGCCCAGCACTGTGGGTCAGTACGACCCATACACACCACCCCTTCCACCTTAGACAGGCATCTGCCTAAGCACCTCAGTGCCAAGGGCAGGGTCTTCTACCCAAGGTTTCTTGCCCTTCACTTACAGTGTGTGTCTCCCATGGAGTCCCAGAAGCCTGAGCAAAGACACTGGATGTAGTCCAACAGAAGCATGGATGGCAACATCCAGGGATCATACAACTGTCAATGCAGAACAATATTTTAAACTCCAGCCAAAAATAATTGCACAAAAATACCCCTGTACTACTACAGCAATGACCCTGAGGTTAGTATTTAGCCTTGCTTTTCCCTGGGTTCTTTTTCAGAAGTTGCTGATGGCAAGTTCTGAAGCCGAATGCAAGAGAGGGAACCTGAAATATATTTCCGAAAAAGGGAAGCTGCAAAAAAGCAAGGAACCATTATCTATAAAGCTTACAAAGCCCAGCCTCTAGGCTTGATTTCTCCTGCACCCCATGCCTTGTTTTCCCACGGGATCCTCTTCACCCACCAATGAACTGCTCTTGCAGCAACCTTGCTGTTCTCTGTGATTATTTCTGGCCCTTTCACAGTGGTATGTAGCAATATTTCTCCTCTTGCTTTGTTGGGATTACAATTAGAAATAATCTGGCCCAGTAATGGCCATTATCATCATTTCAGTCTCCCTCAGCTCCATGTTGCTCTATGGCAGTTTTTACCACGGACCCTGGAGACAAGCAGGCACAGATGCTTTCCTCTTGCTCAGCTTGCTGAAGGCCAGGTAACAGTGTGCAGTAGCCCAGAGGCCAGAGGTAAAATCAAAGGAGAATGATTGCTGCTTGTGGGAAAGGTGAAAGGCAGGGTCATTCAGCCAATATGTGTAGGAAGGGCAACGGATTGATTTTAAGAGGGAAAAAGATGGAGAGAGACAAGGAAAATCTTTTTTATTCCTTTCACTAAGTTCCATGCCTGTCTGACAAAACTAGGCTGCAAAAATGCCAAGGATATCAGCCCACAGCAGCTGGTTTTCTCTTGCAGACCTTCTTTAATGTGTATTACATGCTGTCCAATCACACAAGAAAACTTCTAATTCTTCCTTTTCACTTGCTGCTCTTTCTAGGCGAAGGACATACAGGAAAACTACTGTTAGTGGCAAGCTTTAAAGAGGCTTTGGATGGAAAGGATAAAGCAATGCTCTGCTTCCCCCAAGAGCTCCCTGCAGCCTGGATGCTCTGCTGTGAGCTGATGTCGATGTTGTTTCCTACTGAAACTGTATTTAAGGAAAGAAAACGCTGTCGATGGAGAAGACCAACAAGGGTCTCTAGAACCCTTGTTGGCACCTAGGGGAAGAGACTGGGTAAGTGCCGCAGGAACAACACTGTGGAGATTACAAGAGAACATTTGTTGGAAGGAAAGCAGTTGCTGGGCTTATCCCTACTGGGGTGTTTCTGTAAACATCTACACAAGCAAACAACATTCTTGGCAAACATCAGGACATCCACAAACAGAGACAGCCTCCAGAGTCTGCAACCTCATAAAGTTGCAGTTAACTTTAAGCATATGCTTAAACCCCAGCCAACTTCACTAAGTGCAACACATGCTTTAAATTAACCATGTGGTTAAGCATCAAACTGAAGGAAAACCCACCAGAACCCCCTGCATTGGGGAATAAAAGCTCCAAGGTCCACCTAAAACCCTTCACCCTGAAAACCCTGGACACAGCAGGAGGAGGCTTCATGCTGGTGCACAGGAAAGCAGTGGAAACCATCACTGAAGACCTCTTTCAGAACAGCAAGAGTTTGGGCCACTCAGGTTTTATGGACACCTCAGGCCAGGAAGTGCCCATAGGCAGCGATTTTTTTAACTTCCTAGCTTTGGCCTGAGAATGTAGATTTGACACAGAAACTCTTGATTTCAATGTGAAGGTTTTCCAGATGCCACATGACAAAGATGAGGGAGAGGCAGACTGAGGAATGCTGAAGGGATAATGTGAAAGCCAGACTCCAAACAGCACTGAATCACTGTTTGAAGCATGGGAATATGTATTCACTTTTCTCAGCCTCATCTGCTGGGGCTCTTCTGCCTTCTCCACACAACCACAGTGGCAAGGAAAAGGGGCATGAGGAAAGCTCCTTATCCTAGAGATGAGATGTAAGGTACTGACGTAGCCTACTTCACATACAAGCCCTAGTTCCAAGTTAAACAGATCAACTGAAGCTTCTCCATTACTTCTCTAGTCAGGAGGATTCCCTGCAGTGCTTTTCCCTAAAATAAAACTTCTTGTTTTATATGAAAGCTCTTGCAAGATCTAATAATACAATGCAGAGGAAATGCCAAAGCCATGAGATGTTTTGCAACCCCCAAATCCTGCTCCTCACCCAGTTTCCCCCATGGTAACCCTGACAGCTTCTCAGGAATAGCTGAGCTGTGCCATGGGTTTCCCTCATCCAAGGACCACTGCTGCACCACTGTTAGGCTCTGAGCCCCATACCACCCACCCCAGGTTCTTTCACAACCTTTATCCAGTCCAAAACTAATTCAGTAGTGCACAGGATGAAACAAAACCTCTCATTCCAGTCTGGGCCCTGAGCAGGGCAGCCCAGATTTCTGTGACTCCTGGCTTTTCACTTTCTATCTTTTTCCCCATCTCCTATTTGCATATTTTCCTGTCCTCTGAACCAAAGGAAGAGATGCAGCTCAGGAAGGAAAGCTGCTACCCAGAGGATGAAGCGCTGTCATTTATAATTCCAGGGGAGGTTACTTTTCAGAGGGAGGAGGATGTGCAGAAGTGAATAAGAAATCAATGGCGGCAGCTTCATCCCTCTGTTTGTTGGCATGGTGACGCTGCTGCGAGGCAGGTATCCAGCTCAGGAGCATGCACACCATTCCAGGATGCCTCCCAAAATCCGGGTGCAGGAGGGGCTGCCCCTTGGAAACACAGCCCTTTCATTCCCTGAGCTCTTTAGTATTCCCCACAGCTGCCACTGAAGCTGGTTATTGTCTAACATGTCAGGTAGAAATCCTTTCCTTCCCCTCTTCTCTTTCTGCCTGCGGCTCAGCAATCTGTAGATAAAGTTCATATAATGCAAAAGCTGCTGCAGGGCGGTCGTAAGCCATTACCACTGACTTTGCCAACATGGTAATATTGTCCTTCATCAGCAAGAGGATTAGGAGCACGATGGACTGCACAGTGCTGCGGATTAATGAGTTCACTTTTCAAGGTCAAACATGGAGTTCAGTGAGCTGGGGATGGGAGTTAACCTGTATCCTTACCCAGGCGTTCAAAGCTGGAGCACCCACTCTGGAAGCAAGCATGGGACAGTATTTGCTGAGATCTTTGATCCCTTCATCCATGCAAATCATAAACCTCCTGTGCTCTGCTCTTGCAGCTCCTTTTGGTTTTTGGAGCAGGTAGGAGAACTGGGTAGCGCAGGGCAACGAACACCAGGGGCTAGGAAATGGGAAATGTATTTCTGAAGGGGAAAGGAAAATATCCAGACAAACAAAATTTCCTCTTATGGTCTTAGTTAGCTTGCTGAAACTGAGCAAAACTCTCTTTTTTTTTTTTGCTTACATTTTCCAGTTTGTTTAAAATATAGCTTGGTTTTCAAAACACCAATGCGTGAAGTGGCAGGAGGTTTTCTCTTTCTATTTGTTTGTTTAACAGCAAAACAAATGCTGCAGTGAAAACATTTACTCCAACTACTTCTGTTTTGTTGAAAAAGACAAAGTGCTTTCAAAAGGGAGAAGAAAACTAGGAAGGGTAAAAAGGTATGCAAGCAAGTAAATTAAACTTTCCTGCTGAAGCTACAAAATAGCTTCAGGTACCAAGTCACTATTACA
The DNA here is from genome assembly GCA_009867235.2 of Psittacus erithacus. NCBI lineage: Eukaryota > Metazoa > Chordata > Aves > Psittaciformes > Psittacidae > Psittacus > Psittacus erithacus. The sequence goes on along the minus strand of WYDI02007608.1, from coordinate 5,154 downwards.
GGAACTTACCATTGCTCATAGCTACATTACATCTTTCTATTCAATTCCATATTCTGAAAACTCATTTGTACAGAGAGAAAGTCTGGTCTGTTGAAGTATGGACTTAATCAGAGGACACTGATATCCAATGGAAAACCATGGAGGAGATATTAAAACAACTTTTGTGACATTTATGAAGTTAACATAGACTTTGATGGCTGCACACAGACTGTTCACACCAGGGTTTCCATGTCAGGTTGATAGTGGGCACAGTTCTTCTCCTCAAGCATTAAAGGAAAATAATTTAACTTGATATATTAACCAGTAATTCTATTTTACATCACTGCACTGAAGGATAAATGGAGCCTTGTTCCCGTTCCTGGAGGACAGAATTCAGAGAGGCACAAATAAACACATCTCTTCTTTACCTTCCATAATGCTATTATGGGATAGAAGTAAAGACAAAGTAAAGGACAAATGAACACATAAAAATAGAACCTGTCAACATTGTGCCTGTTACTAATGAAGTCGTGTCTCCCATCCTCTGCCATTCCCCTTGAAAAGCTGTCTAAAATGAGGGGCTGGAACTATGAGGATCCTAATCTTAAAACATGATTACCTCTACAAACTTCAACCTCTGCTTAAAGGTGTCTAAAGTTTTTTTGTTTGTTTGTGTGTTTTTCAGAATATAAAGCTGCAATTTACCCCCAAATCTCACCAGAAACCTTTTCCAGTCTTTCCCTCTCCATAAAGAATGTCATATTTTGTTGTATTGATTCCAGAATTTTCCCTGACTAAGGAGGGGGAAAGAAAGAACAAACTAGATTTATTGTTTGATGTGTGAGATTTACATTCAAATTGCTCTTGCTACCTGTAGTACCTACACAATTCCCATTGAGGCATACCTTGTTATTGCACAATCTTTAACACATATCTGGTACAACACCCATGTGTGATGGATGAGCACTACAAACCCTTTCTCTGTAATGTAAGACCTGTACCACACAGGGTGGTTTTCTTCCAAATCTCCCCAGCAACTCTGAGAGCCAAAGGGCCATTTTCACACACAGCTCTGAGGCTCACATTTCAATTAAAGTGACCTTAAATCATTAAAAACTATTTCTTCTTTCCTCCCCTGCCCACAGCCGTACGAAAACCCTCCGAGAAACTCCAGTGAACTTCACGGACCAGGAACACCCCAGACATGTCTAAAAGGACCTTGAGGCTGGTCAACTTTGTGGCCACCTCCTACCTATACCTGCCTGCATCTCTTCACCTCTCTAGAAGCAATTCTCTATGCAAACTGTAGTGAAGAGGAAGAACACCCACAATTCACATCTCTCTCTTTTTCATGGAGAAAGGGTAGATGCAGATTTAGTGCCTTCCTTAGATTGAGCCTAAGACCTTCTGTCTCTGCTGAGGATGCCCAAACTCCTCTGATTTTGGGAGGAAGCTGCCAGAGGAGATAGGGATCATGGCTCAGTCTTCTGGCTTAAGCTACTCAAGCATACAATGAAAACTTCAAGATGCTTAGAGGAGAGAGAAGGAAGAGTTTCTATACAGGGAGAGTGTGGCTCCCTCGCTTAATTATTGGGAGTGCTCACAAGAGAAAATTCAGACTGTTTCTAAACTTGTTAATGAGTATTTTACAAAATAGCCATAGCATAAACCAAATCAACAATCTCTAGAGTAGGAATTACAGTCCCAGGACCTCCCTAACCCAGCACCAACTTACAGACCATCAGCTGCACTCCCATATGAGACTACAAGCAGCTGGGTCTGTCTGCATGCTAAGGCATTCAGAAGCACAGAAAGCCTTTCCAGACTCTGTATGCTTACAAGAACAAGAGTTCCTCTCTGTACATTTGTGCAAATAAAAAGTATTTGCACGGGCATGGTTGGATTGAATACTGAGTTGGAATTGGTAGCCATTTGTGAATACTTTATTTACACTGCTCAGCTGAGGGTAACCTTGACTCACTGAGCAGTGCAACACATCTTAGCAACACCAGCAAACACTGAGAATTTACATCTTCTTTGACTCTTGACTTACACTTGGACAGAGTGTTATTATTTTACAGAATGACTTATATATGGCTGATGTATCTACCAGCAGTGTAATAAAAATGATGATGTCTTCAGTTTATATAGCTATCCGTCCAAACATTCCCATGCACTTAAAGGAACTTTTCCTGTATAGGTAACTATTAGAGATATAGAAGATAAGTGTAGAGATAAAGAAAGGCACAGTTTTCAGGCAGAAACATAGTATTTTTCAATAATGACATCTGGTTAGGCGATTTTTGTTGGGGTGGGGGCAAACCAACTGAAACAGCTTTTTGTAGATCTCTGCTTTCCCTCTCCTCCAGGGGGGCAGTCCATTTACTCTCAGTTTTACAGAAATGGAAATGACTACACTATGTTCTTTACTAACGGCCATCAGAAACTCTTCTGAACATAATTTTGAGTATCATATTGCCTGGGGAGCATTGCCTTTTTAATCTGCAATATCTTTGAGAATACCTGCCATTACAGTGAGATATTAGGCCCTTGTAGAAATAGGTGATTCTTCCTTAGCTGTGTTTGCTGAGAAACTTAAAACAAAAACAAACAAAAAAAAAAGAAGTCAAGCCCTTGCATAAATCAAGGTTTCTCTAAATGCTGATGGTTCTGACAGCCCTTTGAAGGCAGGCCACTGGGAGAAGATCCAATCACGTGAAGCTTCACAACTGCAGGAGAACCCAGCTCTTTGGTGTCTACCTCCCCACCTCCTGACTATAGGAGCAGATACAATGATCTGCTGGAACAAGACTGGATTTTGAAGTGTTGTGTATAGTTTGATCTTAAAGCAGGGATGTGCTGTTGCAGTAGTATAGTCATATTCTCTTCAGGGAAAGAAAACAGCTCCAAATCCAAAGAGGAAACGTGCAAGAAAGATTGGGTGAATTTGGCTCACATTATCTGTGTTACCGTTCCTTGAACAAGACTCCAGAAGATACTTCTCATCTTAGGATGGACTGTATAATGTCACTGATGGAAGTTGTCCAGAAGATTCCCTGTTCTTGCTGCTAGCACAAGTAAAATGTGATGCTGAATCCCCAAGCATCTTGTGTCCAGATCCAACAGACAGTGCAGTCCCAAGAAGAAAATCATGAGACTAATAGAAGACCAGAACTATCTCTATTTAACAGCTCTGAGCCATGGCATCTGATCAAATATGTGAGATCCAGAGACTCACTCTTGACTGAGGGAGGCTGGTATTTGGGTTTGGAGAAGAAAAGATCTGCATTTCATCTGTTAAAAGACACCTGTCCACCCCTCAGTGGAAGCTGCAGCAGGGTATCTTTTCCTAGACAACCAGCTCTGCCAGCTCCTGACGTCTCCCATGTACCTGCAGTACCTGGAGCATTAGAAAGAGCTGCTCCACTCCATAGCCAGAGAAGAGCAGCAGTTGCAGGACTGAGAGCACAACAGCAGCCTCAAAAATATAATGGACCCCTTTCCCTCTGTGGAAATTTGGAGAATGTCTAAGAATAATTGCAGCTATCAGCTGGTGAGCACAAGCAGGTGGACTAACGACTTGTCCTAGCAAAATTCCACACTTTTTTATTTATGGATAAAATGGCATTTGCTCCTGCTCAAAGGTCAGATGCGCTTTCTCATGTCCAGCATTCAAACCACCACCACAAGCTGTGTTTTCAAGTAAACTGAAAAGTGACCTCAGTTACTGCGGTGTGGCAGGAACATATTTCTGGTTGCTGCAGCTGCCTGGTGTGGTTTCTTGCCTAACATATTCATTACAGATTAACTGCTACTTATAACGCTGCTTGGTACTAGCTTGGCTTCTCCATTACATCATTAGAAAATCATGCATAGCCCGCCAGGGACTTTGCTCCCTATTTAGGTAAGGCAGAGTCCTGATGTTCAGATTTCTTCTACTACTCTTGCTGTAAAGGAACAACTTTGTCAGTGCTTTCTTCCAGAAGCAGCAGTTACGACACAGCGAGAGAAGCCCTTGCAGAATACATATTTTACATGGATGCATGCTCCGTTGCTGAATCTCTTTTAAGCTGTACCAGGAGGAGGAGGCATTAGTCTTGCTCCCTGGGGGTCTGCCAGCTGCCTGGCCCCATGGCAGTGAGGGAAGCAGAGCCCTGTGGTTGCAGAATCTCTACCACAGAGGTGCTGCAAGCAGTTCAGCACTTGGGGACTATCCCTCTCCAGCTCAGCCCTGTTACGCCACAAGCAAATACCCCCCACCCAGATTACAAACGCTGAGAAGACATCCAGCTGCTGCTGCCGCCAAACTCCAGCAGGTAATTTAGGAGTGATGATGATACATATCACATGGATGCTGCCTGAGCCTGCTTGCTCTTTTTATCTAAATATGCATATATGAAAAAATGCATTATTTGGCAAGGTATAATATACATGGGAAGACAATGGAGCATAATGCAAAGAAATGTTCCTGTATCAATTTGAATTCTCTGAGTCTCTGAGGTTTCTATAAATTCATGTGACCGAGAGAATCTGTATTTCAAAACACATATTAGAAAAAATATAATTGAAGTGGAGAGACCAAGATAAATTTGTGTTATCAAGTGTAGTTACCAAAGCAGTAAATCATTGTCACAGCATAAGCTCTTATCCATATTTCCATATTAACACCAGGCTTGTGCTCTGCACTGGCGCTGCTGCACATAAAAGGTATCAGCACGTCCTAATGCTGTCTGTTGTAGCTGGCATCTGCTGTTAGGTATCAAGCAGAGACAGCACAGCGCTCCTTGTGTTGCTGGCATCAACACCAACCACAATTTACCCCTGCATGTGTGCTGCTTTGTGCTGTTGGGGGGTTGAACACCCCGATCTGTTCTCATAACTTCTAGCTTGTGCACAGGAAAAATGTCCCACCCAAAGTGGAGTGAAACATCTTTGTGATGCACAGGGAAACTCATGGCCTTGGAGTGGCTGTCTCAGCCTCCCTAGGGAACAAGCAGGATAGCACTGTCTTTTGCTCTGTGCTCAAGTCACCCAAAGACTAGGCACAAAACATAAAAACTGTGACTGTATGATGGCTGGGCTCCAGGGGGAAAAGACGAAGGTACCTCACCTGACATCCTTAACAGCCTTCCTGCCCCTGGAAATCAGCTTGTGGTGCCTTCAAGTCTCCATCTT
>WYDI02007605.1:0-22384 GCA_009867235.2 Psittacus erithacus | reverse complement strand
ATGGGGTGTGCAGGGTGCTTGGGGGGCGTGCAAGAGGGATGTAATAAGTGCAAAGGGGTGTGCAAGGTACAAGCGGAGGGCATGAGAGGTGTTCAAGGGGTATGTGCGGTGTGCACGGGGGGTGTGAGAGGTGCAAAGGGTGCCAGGGGGTGTGCAAGGTACCAGCAGGGGCTGCGCATGGTGTGCAAGAGGGGTGTGCAATGGGTGTAAGCAGCGTGCGAGGGCTGTGTGATAACAACGAGGGGCTGCAATAGGTGCAAGGGGCGTGTGAGGGGGTGCACAAGGAACAAGTGGGGGGCACAAGGGGTGCTCATGGACCATGTGGTAGGCGCAAGGGGTTATGGCATGTGCAAGGGGTGAGGAGCACACAAGGAGCAAGTGCGGTGCACAAGGGGCATGTGGGGTGTGATGGGTGTGCAGGGGCTGCATGAGGCCCATGTGTGACACGTGTGACATGTGTGACATGTGATGTGTGACATGTATGACACGTGTAACACGTGTGCGGTGCCGCGCAGCCCATTTGAGGTGCAGGTGTCCCCCGCGCCCGGGTGGCAGAAGGTGCGGGCCTGGGGGCCGGGGCTGGAAGGTGGCACCGTGGGCACCTCGGCCGACTTCGTGGTGGAGGCTGTGGGCACCGAAGTGGGGACCCTGGGTGAGACATGGGGACACTGAGGGGGGACACGGATGTGGGGTGGGAGAGATGTGGTAGGGACATGGGCATAGGGTGGGTGGCATCACGGGCAGGGACACCATGGTGCAGATATGGGGTGGGGGACACCATGGTGCAGATATGGGGTGGGGGACACCATGGGGCAGGGGATGTCATGGTAGGGAGGTAGGCATGGGGTGGGTGGCACCATGGTGAGGACATGAAGATCTATTGATTGACATCTTAATGGAGATGTGGGTGTGGAGTGGGGGACACCATGGGGTGGGTGGCATTGTGGTGGGTATATGGGGTGGTGGACATGGATATGGGGTGGGTGACACCACGGGATGGTGAAGATGTGAGCATGGGCTGGAGCACACCATAAGGTGGGTGTCACCATGGTGGGGACATGGACATGGGCTGGAGGACATCATAGGGTGGGTGGTTCCATGGTGGAGACACCATGTGGATGCCACCATGGTGGGGAAATGGGTATGGGTTGAAGAACCCCACAATGCAGTTGTGCTTATAGGGTGGGTGACACAGTGAGGACGTGGGCATGGGATGGGTGTCACCATGGGCTGGGTGTCACCATGATGGGACATGGACACGGGTTCCTCCACCCTGTCCCCTCACACCCTGTCCCTGTGTCACCCCTGGTGCCCTGCGCAGGGTTCTCCATCGAGGGCCCGTCACAGGCGCGCATCGAGTGCGACGACCGCGGCGACGGCTCCTGCGATGTGCGGTACTGGCCCACGGAGCCCGGGGACTACGCCGTGCACGTGGTGTGCGACGATGAGGACATCAAGGACAGCCCCTTCATCGCGCACATCCTGCCCGCGCCCAAGGACTCTTGGCCTGACAAGGTGCTGCCCTGCACCCCATGGAGCCCCATAGCATCCTGTAGCACCCTATAGCACCTCATTGCACCTTATAGCACCTTATTGCACCTTTCTGTGCCACGTAGCACCTTGTTGCACCCCATAGCACCCTATAGCAGCCTGCTGCACCCCATCGCAATTCATTGCACCTCATTGCAGCCCATAGCACCACATAGCACTCTCCCTCATTGCACCTTGTTGTTCCCCATAACACCTCCTAGCATCTCACTGCACCTTGCTGTGCCCCGTAGCACCCTGCTGCAACCCATGGTACCCCATAGCACCCCATAGCATCCTACTATTCCCCATAGCACCCTTCTACACCCCATAACACCCTTCTGTGCCCCAATGCACCTCACTGCACCCTCATGTGCCCCACACTACCTCATAGCACCCAGCTGTGCCCCATAGCACGCTTCTGCACCCCACTGAACTCCATGGGTGCTGGCGGTGCTGGAGCCACCCTGATCCCCACCTGCAGGTGAAGGCCTTTGGGCCAGGGCTGGAGCCCAGCGGCTGCATCGTGGAGCGCCCGGCTGAGTTCACCATCGACACCCGTGGCGCCGGCAAAGGGCCCCTCAAGCTCTATGCACAGGTAAGGAGATGGTGGAGCCATTGGGTGCCACTGACACCCACTGAGTCCCGCTGGGTGGCATTGGGTCCCACTGGGTCCCGTTAAGAGACACTGGATCCCACTGGGTCTAGTTGGGTGCTGTTGGGAGCCATTGGGTCTTATAGGTCCATTGGCTGCCATGAGGTCCCGTTGGGTCCCGCTGGGTCATGTTAAGAGCCATTGGGTCCCACTGGGTGCTGTTGGGTCCCACTGGGTGCTGTTGGGTCCCACTGGGAGCCATTGGGAGCCTTTAAGTCCCATTGGGTCCCATTGAGTCCTGTTGGCAGCCATTGAGTGTCATTGGGTCCAGTTGGGAGTTGGGAGCTGTTGGGTACCATTAGTTCCCATCAAGAGTCATTTGGTCCCCTTGGGTCCCATTGTATGCCGCTGGTTCCCATTGGGTGCTATTGAGTGTCATTGGGTCCAGTCGGGAGTTGGGAGCTGTTGGGTACCATTAGTTCCCATTGAGAGTCATTTGGTCCCCTTGGGTCCCATTGTATGCCACTGGTTCCCATTGGGTGCTATTGAGTGTCATTGGGTCCTGGTGGGGGCCATTGGGTCCTATTAGGAGCTGTTGGGTTCCACTGGGGGATGTTGGTTCCTGTTGTGAGCCATTGAGAGCCATTGGATGACATCGGGTCCATTTGGGTCCCAGTGGGTCCCATTGGGCACGGCTGGGTGCCAATGGGTCCCCTTACCTCTCCTGATGCCCGCAGGACGCGGAGGGCTTCCCCATCGACATCAAGGTGAAGGACAATGGTGATGGCACCTACCACTGTGTGTACGTGCCCACCAAGGCCATCAAGCACACCATCATCGTCACCTGGGGCGGCGTCACCACCCCCCGCAGCCCCTTCCGGGTGCGTGCCATGGGGGGCCCATGGGGTGCTGGGGGGGCAGAGGAGTCCCATGGGGTGATGGAGATGGGGGTCCCGTAGGGATGGGGTGCTAATGATGGAGATAGGCATCCTGTGGGCATGGAGATTGGGATCCCACACCTATGGGGCGCTGAGGAGGGGATGGGGTCCCATGTGGTGGTGGACATGGAGGTCCTGTGGGTGATGGAAGTCCCATGGGGTGTCAGAGGTGGGGCTGGGAGTGCGAGGCAGGGTGCTGATGTGTGGTCTATGGGGTGCTGTGGTCTATGGGGTGCTGGCAGGAGCAGTGACCCTGGTGCCATGCCCGCAGGTGGCAGTGGGCGAGGGCAGCCACCCCGGGCGGGTGAAGGTCTATGGGCCGGGTGTGGAGAAGACGGGGCTTAAGGCCAATGAACCCACCTACTTCACTGTGGACTGCAGCGAGGCCGGGCAGGGTGAGCACCCCTGGCACACCGCTGTGGGCACCGCCCCACTACCTGGCCCCTTGACATGGTCCAGTGTCCCTGGTCCATCATTCATCCTCCCTGATTCATCATCCCTGGTTTTGGTCTGAAGTCCCTGGTCCTGGTCCATCATCCCTGGTCTTAGTCCATCATCTCCAGTCCATTGTCCCTGGTCATGGTCCAGCAATACTGGTCTTGGTCTATCGCTCCTGGACCACTGTGCATGGTCCTGGTCCATCATCCCTGGTCCTGATCCATCATTCCTGGTACAACATCCCTGGTCTTGGTCTATCATCTCTGGTCCATTGTCCCTGGACTTGGTCTAACATCCCTGATTCAATCTCCCTGATCCTGATCCGCCATTCCTGGTCCGTCATGCCTGGTCTTGATCCATTTCCCTGGACCATCGTTCACGGTCTTCATCCGTCATCCATGGTCCATCATTTGTGGTCCTGGTCAGCTGTCCCTGGTCCATTGTCCCTGGTTTTGGTCCATTATCCAATTGTCCCTGCTCCTGGTCCATCATCCAATTGTCCCTGCTCCATCCCCAGTGCCAATCCCACACCACATCCCCTCTCTCCACCTCTTGTCACCACCACCCTGGGGTGACCCATTCCTGACGGCCTTCGTGCCCACCCCGCAGGCGATGTGAGCATCGGGATCAAGTGTGCCCCAGGTGTGGTGGGGCCGGTGGAGGCCGACATCGACTTTGACATCATCAAGAACGACAACGACACGTTCACGGTGAAGTACACGCCGCCGGGTGCGGGGCTCTACACCATCATGGTGCTGTTCGCCAACCAGGTACCCCCCTCCCCAGGGCATGGGGTCACCCCCCAGGGCTATAGGGGTGTCCCCATCCCCACTGAGCCACTGCCTGTCCCGCAGGAGATCCCCAGCAGCCCCTTCCGCATCAAGGTGGACCCATCCCATGATGCCTCCAAGGTCAAGGCTGAGGGGCCTGGGCTCAGCCGGACAGGTGAGGGCATGGGGCAGGGACGGGTGCTATAGGGGTGGGTGCTGTGGAGCTGAGACCATGGGTGCTATAGGAATGAGTGTTGAGGGGATGTGGCTCCGGGTGCTATAAAGATGGGTGTTGTAGGAATGGATGTTGTAAGGCAAGGTGTATGGGTGCTGTGGGGTTGTGTGCTTTGGATCCAGATCCCTTGGTGTTGTGGGGCTGGGTGCCATGGGGCAGGTACCCCGGGTGCTGTGGGGATGGGTGCTGTAGGGCAGAGGCTCAGGATGCTGTTGGACAGGGGTGCTATGCGTATGGGTGCTGTGGGGTGGAGACGGATGGTGCTGTGAGGTCTATGGGTTCTGTGTTTATGTGGCTCTGGGTGCTGTAGGGATGGGTGCTGTAGAGCAGAGACTCAGGGTGCTGTGGGACAGGGGTGCTATGCGTATGGGTGCTGTGGGGTGGAGACAGGTGGTGCTGTGAGGTCTATGGGTTCTGTGTTTATGTGGCTCTGGGTGCTGTGGTGCTGGTTGCTGTGCAGTTGGGTGCTCTAGAGCAGGGATGCTGGGTGCCAAGGGTCCGGGTGCTGCGGGGCCATGTGTGCGCTCCCCATGATGCCGATGCTCTCCCCACGCCGCATCCCTGCACGCAGGCGTGGAGCTGGGGCAGCCGACGCACTTCACGGTGCAGACGCGGGGCGCGGGCAAAGCCCCCCTGGACGTGCACTTCGGGGGCCCGGGGCCGGGCCCCGCTGTCACCGACTTCGAGCTCATCGACAACCACGACTACACCTACACCGTCAAGTACACAGCGCTGCAGCAGGTGCGGGCCGGCACCCGTGGGTGCCCCATGGATATCCCCTACCCATAGGGTTGCCCCCATGGGGTACCACTATGGGCACCTCATTGACACCCCATCCCCACGGGCTGCTCCATCCCTTTGGGGAGCCCCATCCTCATGGGCACCTCCATTGACAACCCATCCCCATGGGCATCCCATCCCTATTGACACCCCATGGGCATCCCATCCCTGTGGGTCAACCCACAGGGTATCTCATCCCCTTGGGGCACCCCTATGGGCAACCCCATCCCTGTAAGGACAGCCCATCCTTGTGGGGTGTGCCATTGACACCCCATCCCCATCGACACCTCATCCTCATGTGCACCCCATCCCCATGGGGTATCCCACAGGGGTGCCCCTATGAGGTACCACTGTGGGCTCATCACCGTAGGGCACCCCATGGGCACTTCATCCCCATGTGCACCCCATAAAGGAACCCCCGTTGATCCCCCATCCCCATGGGGCACACAACTGACCCAATTCCTATTGACACCCCATCCCCATTGCCATCTCCCCTCCTGCAGGGTCCCCTGTCCGTGGCTGTCACCTATGGGGGTGACCAGATCCCACGCAGCCCCTTCCCTGTCACCGTGGCACCCCCCCTGCAGCTCAGCAAGGTCAAGGTGCAGGGGCTCAACAGCAGTGAGTGATGGGGCCCTGGGGTTGGGTGGCACCCTGGGATAGGGATACCCTTGGGCATGGGACACCCTGGGGTGGTGGGGGGCACCCTTGGGTGAGGGAGACACTTGTGTGTGGGGTGCCCAGTGGAGTGGAGGGGACACATGGAGAGTGTTCCATTCATTATGGGGCACCATGGGGTGGGGGGGGACCACCTTTAAGTGTGAGTTGCACTATGGAGTGGTAGGAACCTTGGGGTGGAGGGACATTTGTGTATGGGGCGCAGCGTGGGTGGGACACTTGGTTATGGGGTGCACCCTTGGGTGGGGCCACCCTTGGGTAAGGTGCACCCTGCATTTGGAGACACTTAGATATGGCTGTATCCTATGGGATAAGTGCCCCCTGGGGTGGGACCCTCTTGTCTATGGTCACCCCGGGGTGGTGGGACCCCTGTGTCAATGACCCCCCCTGATGCCCGTATCCCCCCGCAGAGGTGTCCGTGGGGCAGGCGCAGCAGTTCGGGGTGCAGGCTCAGGGCGCGGGGGGCCAGGGCCGGGTGGAGGTGTCTGTGACCGGCCCCTCGGGCCGCCCCGTGCCCTGCAGGGTGGCCCCGGCCCCCCCCGGCGGCGCCCACCCCGTCACCTTCACCCCCTCTGAGGAGGGGCCCCACCGCGTCCACGTCACCTACGATGGGCACCCGGTGCCCGGGAGCCCCTTCCCCGTGGAGGCGCTGCTGCCCCCCGACCCACACAAGGTGAGCGCGGGGACGCCGGGGCAGGAGGGATGCCCCTGCGCACCCCTTTGGCACGACTGAACCGCACCATGGGAACCCACTGATCCCCTTTGGGCAACACAGATACCCCCTTTGCACGACCGACCCACAGCATGGGTACCACTGACCCCCTTGCACTTCTTGTACGCTCACGCCGCCTGCGTGTGCTCCTTGTAGCCTCCCCATTGTCACCCCATCCCTTGCGCCCTCCCCACTGGCATGCTCTTGCCTTTCACACTCAATGCCAAAATGTCCATCTCCTGCACACTTACCCGCAACATCTCCATCCCTTGCACCACTCCACCTTCTCAGATTCCCAGCCCTTGCACCTTTCCCATTGCCATCCCTTGCACCCTCACCTTCACCACATTCATCCCTCACACCCTCCCCACCTCACCTCCATCCCTTGCATCTTCTCCTCCATCACCTCCATCCCTTGCACCCTCCTCACCTCACCTCCATCCCTTGCATCTTCTCCTTCCTCACCTTCATCCCTTTCATCTTCTCCTCCATCACCTCCATCCCTTGCACCCTCCCCACCTCACCTTCATCCCTTGCATCTTCTCCTCCATTACCTCTGTCCCTTGCTCTCTCCCCACTTCACCTCCATCCCTTGCATCTTCTCCTCCATCACCTCCATCCCTTGCACCCTCCCCATGGTCACCCCATTCCTTTCACCCTCACTGCTGTCTCTCACACTCGCAGGTGAGCGCCTTTGGGCCGGGTCTCCAGGGCGGGCGCGTGAACACCCCCGCCCCATTCACCATTGACACCAAAGGCGCCGGCACCGGGGGCCTGGGGCTGACGGTGGAGGGTCCTTGCGAGGCCAAGATCGAGTGCCAGGACAACGGGGACGGCTCATGTGCCGTGTCCTACCTGCCCACTGAGCCCGGCGACTACACCATCAACATCCTCTTCGCCGACCAGCACATCCCGGGCAGCCCCTTCAAGGCCGTGGTCACGCCGGTGTTTGACCCAGACAAGGTGACGGCCAGTGGCCCCGGGCTGGAGCGCGGCAAGGCAGGCGAGGTGGCCACCTTCATGGTGGACTGCTCCAAAGCCGGCGAGGCCGAGCTCACCATCGAGATCATCTCGGAAGCGGGGGTGAAGGCGGAGGTGCTGATCCAGAACAACCGCGATGGCACCTACACCATCACCTATACCCCGGCCTGTGCCGGTGCCTACACCATCACCATCAAGTATGGCGGACGAGCTGTGCCCAAGTTCCCCTTGCATGTCACTGTGGATCCGGCTGTGGACACCAGTGGAGTCAAGGTCTATGGGAAAGGAGTGGAGCCACGAGGTGAGGGCAAGGGGAAGGTCCTTCCCATGGGTAGCTCTTCTCCCTTGGCACCTTCTGCTCATGGCCATCTCCTCCCCATGGATGTGTCCTCCCCATGGCCATTCCCATAGACATGTCGTCTCCATGACCATCTTCTGCCTATGTCCACCTCCTCCCCATAGTCATCTCTTCCCCATGGTCACCTCCTCATGTCCTCTCTATGCCTGTGTCCTACCCATGCCCATGGACATGTCCTTCTCATGGGTGTGTTCTCCCCATGAACATTCCCATGGATACATCTTCCCCATAGCCAATTCTTCCCCATGGGCATCTTGTCTTCATGGACATTCTCATGGTCACGTCTTCCCCATGGCCATCTCCTCCCTGTGTCCACTTTATGGGCACGTCCTGCCAATGGCCATCTCCTCCTCATGGCCATCCCCATGGACATGTCCTTCCCATGGTCATCTCCTCTCCATGGACATGTCCTCCCCTTGGCTATCTCTATGACCATCCCTATTGTCGTCTGCTCCCCATGGCCATCCCCATAGACTTGTCCTCCCCATGGATATCTCCATGGCCATTCCCTCTCCATGGACAGGTCCTCTCCATGGACAGGTCCACCTCATGGCCTTCCCCATGGATGTCTTCTCCTCATGGAGATCCCCATGGCCACATACCCTCGCATAACCACCTCCTTCCCATGGCCACCCTTGTCCTCCCCATTACACAGAGCCCCCTGGGGCAGCCCCAGGGGTACCACCCCTGTGTGGGCACCTGCTGTGCTTGCTGGGTGGGTGCTGAGTCCCATTCTGCAGGGGTGCTGCGCGAGGTGAGCACTGACTTCACAGTGGACGCGCGGGCGCTCACCAAGACAGGGGGGCCCCACATCACCGCACGGGTGCTCAACCCCTCGGGTGCCAAGACCGACACCTTCGTCACCGACCTCGGCGACGGCACCTACCGTGTGGAGTACACCCCCTACGAGGATGGTGAGACCCCAGCGCCCCATAGCCACATCCTATGGGGAGGCCCCTGGCCACAGACATCCCCATAGGCACCCAGAGCCAGGGAACACACAGCAGCATGGTCAGGGATGCCCAAAACGCCTTGAGACCCTCTAAAACCCCGACCATGGGCCTTCAAAACCATTGAGATCCCTTAAAACCCAACCAGGGACTCCTCAAAACCCTGAGATCCTCCTCAAAACCCGACCAGGTAGCTTCAAACCTCTTGAGACCCCCCTAAACACAACTGTGGGCCTTCAAAGCCTTTGAGAACCCCCAAAACCCAACCAGGGACCCATAAACCCCTTCAGATCTCCCAAAATAACAATCAGGGGCCTATAAATTCCCTTGAAACACTCCCAAACCCCAATCAGATACCTCCAAAGCCCTTGAGATGCCCCAAAACCCAACCAGGGAACTCCTGACCCACCAAGATCCTTCTTAAACCCCAACTAGGGACCTCCAAACCCTCTGAGAGCTCCCAGAAATCCCATCCAGTGACTCTCAAACTCCCTGAAACCCACCCAAACCCAACCAGGGACCCCAGAGCCTCTTGAGACTCCCCCAGAACCCAACCAGGGTCCCACCCCGTGTCCCCCTGCTCTGACGCTGTGTCCTGTTGTCCCCATGTCCCAGGTGTGCACCGTGTGGAGGTGATGTATGACGAGGTGGCGGTGCCCAAGAGCCCGTTCCGTGTTGCCGTGGCAGAGGGCTGTGATCCCACTCGTGTGCGGGCGCACGGGCCTGGCCTGGAGGGCGGCCTCGTGGGCAAAGCCAATCGCTTCACTGTGGAGACCAGGTGAGTGCAACAGCAATCCAGCAACAACAACCCAACAGCAGCCCAACAACCACCCAACACATTGACACACCAACACACCGATCACTTCACTGTGGAGACCGGGTGAGTGCAACAGCAGCCCAACAACCACCCGATAACCACCCAAAGCCAACCCAACAGCAACCCAACATAGCAACTACACCCCAACAATAACTCAACACATCAACAACACACCACCAACAACCCAACACCAACAACCCAACACATTGAGTCACCAACACACCAAGAGCTTCACAGTGGTGACCACCTCCATCCCATGTAACGAACTGATCACCTCCATCTCTTGCCATTTATTGTACCACCTCCATCCCACTCCATGAATGTGCCACCTCCTATTCTTGTCATTGGATGTAGTGCCTCCATCCTATAACACCAACCTTCTACCTTCATCTTTTGTCATTGTTGTGCCACCTCCATCCCGTGTCACCAACTTGACACTTCCATCTCTTGCCTTTGGATGTGCCACCTCCACCAAGAGGGTGGTGATGGCATGTGATGTGGCAACTCCATCCCTTCCAATGGAAGTGCCACCTCCATCCTCCTTCACTGGATGTGCCACCTCTGTCCCCTCCCATATAGATCTGCCACCACAACACCAACCTGACATCTCCATCTCTTGCCTTTGGATGTGCCACCTCCATCCTTTTGCATGTGATGTGGCACCTTCATCCCCTCCCATGCATGTGCCACCTCACGCCCATGCCACTAACCTGACACCTTCATCCTCTTGCAATGGGCTGTGCCACCTCTGTCCTTTATGTTGGATGTGGTACTCCATCTCCCCACCATGGCCACGTCCCCCTGACCCCTGGCACCCCCTGATCTGTGTCCCCTCCGCAGGGGTGCGGGCACTGGGGGGCTGGGCCTGGCCATTGAGGGTCCCTCCGAGGCCAAGATGTCCTGCAAGGACAACAAGGATGGGAGCTGCACGGTGGAGTACATCCCCTTCACACCGGGCGACTACGATGTCAACATCACCTTTGGCGGCCACCCCATCCCTGGTGCGTGGGCAGTGGGGTCCTGGTGGGGGAGTGTGGGGCTGTGGGACCCTCCACGGGGCTGGGGCTTGCAGAGGGCTCCCTGGGTGCTGGGGGTGGGTATGGATGTGCTGACCCCCCATGACCACTACCATGTGGCTTTGCTAGCCCCATGTCCACCCCATGCTGACCCCAAAACCATGGTCTGGTCCTATGGCCATATTGACCCCATTACTGTGCTGGCTGCGTGGCCATGGCTTTGGTGGCCCAATGGCCATGTTGACCCTGTGGATATGTTCACCTCGTAGCCACACCGTCCCCATGGCCACATTCACCCATGGCCATGTTGACCCCATTGCAATGTTCTCCCCATGGCCACAATGACCACATGAGCATATTGACCCCATGCCCATGTTGACCTTATGGATATGTTGATCCCATGGCCATGTTAACTCCATGGATACCCTGATCCCATGGACGCTCTAACCCCATGCCCTTGTTGTCCCCCTGCCCACACTGACCCCACAGGGAGCCCATTCCGGGTGCCAGTGAAGGATGTGGTGGACCCCAGCAAAGTGAAGTGCTCTGGGCCTGGGCTGGGCCCCACCGTGAGGGCACGGGTGCCCCAGACATTCACCGTGGACTGCAGTGCTGCGGGGCTGGCGCCGCTCGAGGTCACCCTGCTGGGACCCTCTGGTACGTGGGGAAGGAGACTCCTGGGGATGGGAGGCATGGAGGGAGGGGGGTTGCCGTGGGTGATTTGTGCTTGGGGTGTCCTGCTCCATGGGGTATCCTGCTCCATGGATGCTCTTCTCCATGGGGTGTCCTCCCCCGTAGATCCCACCATCTATAGGGTGTCTTGCTCCATAGGATGTCCTACTCCATAGAGCTCACACTCCATGGTGTCCAATCCCATGGATGCCCTTCTCCGTAGGGATGCCCAATCTCATAGATCCTACTCTCCACAGGGTTTCCTACCCCATAGATCCCATGTTCCATAGGGTCTCCTGCTCTACAGCGCATCCAGCCCCATGGATGACCTTCTCCATAGGGTCTCCAGCCCCATAGAACCACCCTCCATAGGATGCTCTGCGCCATCTATGTTCTATCTATGGGATAAGGTGGGATCTATGGTATTGAAACCCATGGATCCCACCCTCTATAGGCTGTCCTGCTCCATAGGGTGTTCTACTCTATATGGTGTCCAACCTCATGGATGCCTTTCTCCATGGAGTGTCCTACTCAATAGGGTATCTAACCCCATAGACCCCATATTCCATAGGGTTTCCTGCTCCATAGGGTGTCCAGCTCCATAGATCCCACTCTCTATAGGTTGTCCTGCTCCACAGGGTGCTCAACCCTATAGATCACCCCCTCCTTAGGGTGCCCTGGCCCCACTGACAACCTCTCCCCAGGTCTACCAGAGCCGGTTGAGGTCCGTGACAATGGTGACGGCACCCACAAAGTCAACTACACCCCGTCCACCGATGGCCCCTACACCGTGACCATCAAATACGCTGACCAGGAGGTGCCGCGCAGGTGAGGAACCTGCTGTGGGGTGACCATGGGACCACCAGGGGCTGTGGGTCCCAGCGCCCCACTGACCCCCATGTCCTCTTCAGCCCCTTCAAGCTGCAGGCGGTGCCGGGCCATGATGCCAGCAAGGTGAGAGCCAGTGGCCCTGGGCTCAGCCCCACCGGCGTCCCTGCCAGCCTGCCCGTGGAGTTCACCATCGACGCACGTGATGCCGGCGAGGGGCTGCTCACTGTCCAGATCCTGGTGAGCACCCATGGGACCCGTTGAGACCCATGCACACCTCCAGCACCCGTGACATTGGGTATTGAGACCCATGTGTAGCTCTAGAACCCATTGTACTGGGTGCCGAGATCCACAGGTTGACCTGGCAACCATGCCATCGAGTACTGAGACCTATAGGTAGCCCTGACACCCAAACCACTAGGTCTTGAGACCCGTATGGTGTCCTGGCCATATGGGTGCTGAGACTCATACATAGCTCTAGCACTCATTCCATTAGGTCTTGAGACCCACATGGTGCCATGGCATCCATGCCATTGGATGATGAGACCCTTATATAGCTCTAGAACCCATGTCATTGGTGAGCACACGTGGGGGGGTGAGTTGGGGTTGCTGTCTGTCCAGAGCCTGGTGAGCACTAGGGGACTTGTGACATTGGGTGTTGAGAGCCATGTATAGCTCTATGCCCATGGCACTGGGTGCTGGGATCCATGTGGTGCCCTGGAACTCACATCATTGGGTGCTGAACCCCATATCTAGCCCTAGTACCCATTTTATTGGGTGCTGAGACACATATGTAGCCATAGAACCCATGACATTAGGTACTGAGACCCATATGTAGCTCTAGCACCCATGCCACTGAGTGCCGAGACCCACATGGTGCTCTGACACCCCTGCCATTGAGTGCTGAGACCCATACACAGCTCTAGAACCCACGCCATTGCGTGCTGAGTCCCATATATACTTACAGCACCCATGCCATAGCACCCATGGGTGCTGGGACCCATGAGGTGCCTTGGCACCTGTCTTTGGGTCCTGAGCTCTGCATGTAGCCCTGTTTCCCACGCCATTGGGTGCTGAGCCCTATAGCGCACCCGTGCCCCATATGTGTGCCCTGACCCTGCTGGGTGCCGCAGGACCCCGAGGGGCAGCCGACGGCGTCGTCGATCCGGGACAACGGGGATGGGACGTACGCGGTGTCCTACGTGCCAGCGCTGCCCGGGCGCTACACCAGCACCGTCAAGTACGGCGGCGACGAGATCCCGCGCTCGCCCTTCCGCACCCACGCCGTGCCCGCGGGGGACGCCAGCAAGTGCCTCGTCACAGGTACATGCACTGCCCCACAGCACACACTGCCCCACAGCACACACTGCCCCACAGCACACACTGACCCAGAGCACACTGACCCATAGCATCCCATAGCACACACACTGACCTGTAGCATCCTGTAACACACACGCTGACCCATAGCACACGCTGACCCACAGCACACACTGCTCCACAGCACACACTGACCCATAGCATCCCATAGCACACACACTGACCTGTAGCATCCTGTAACACACACGCTGACCCATAGCATCCCATAGCACACACACACTTACCCACAGCACACACTGACCCATAGTACACTGACCCATAGCATCCCATAGCACACACACTGACCCGTAGCATCCTGTAACACACACGCTGACCCATAGCATCCCATAGCACACACACACTGACCCATAGCACACACACATTTACCCACAGCCCACACTGACTCAGCATCCCATAGGACACACACTGACCCATAGCAGCCTTGTGCTGACCTACAGCATGTCTGCACTGACCCACAGCATGTCCACAGTGACCCATAGCATCCCTGTGCTCACCCATAGCATCTCCATCCTGACCTACACTGACCCATAGCAGCCCTGTGCTCACCCATAGCATCTCCATCCTGGCCTACACTGACCCATAGCAGCCCTGTGCTCACCCATAGCATCTCCATCCTGACCTACACTGACCCATAGCAGCCCTGTGCTGACCCATCCTGCCCCATGGCATCCCTCCGCTGCCCCATGGCAGCTCCTGCTGACCTGTACTGACCCCCACTGACCCATATCATCCCCTTGCTGCCCTATGGCATCTCCACTCTGCCCCTTGGCTGACCTATGGCATCTCTTCACTGCCCTATGCCAGCCCCTGCTGATTCATGGTATCCCCTTGCTGCCCTATGGCATTCCTTGTACTGCCCTACAGCATCTCTGTGCTGCCCCACATCTCCACAATGCCCTATGGCATCTCCTTGTTGTCTCACAGCACCCCTATTCTGCCCCACAACAGCTCTCACTGACCCACAGCATCCCCAGGCTGCCCTACGGCATCCCTGTGCTGCCCCATAGCATCTCCATCCTGCCCTTATGTCATCCTTCACTGACCCATGGCATCTGCATGCTGCATCCTGCTGCCCCATGGCATCCCTGTACTGCTCCCTGGCTCCCCAACCCTGCCCTATGGATTCCCCTGTGCTGCCCCATGGCCCTCTCCCTGCCCCCTCCCCTTCTCACGCACCTCTCCCTGGTCTCTCCGCAGTGTCCATTGGGGGCCATGGCCTGGGTAAGTGCTGCCGGGGCTGGGCCGGTGGGGGGAAAGGGGTCACTTGTGGGGCTGAAGATGTGCCCCCATGACCGTGACCCCCCCCAAACCTCCTCCAGGTGCCTGCCTGGGCCCCACCATCCAGATCGGGGAGGAGACGGTGATCACGGTGGACGCCAAAGCGGCCGGGCAGGGGAAGGTGACCTGCAAAGTGTCCACCCCTGACGGGGCAGAGCTGGACGTGGATGTGGTGGAGAACCACGATGGCACCTTCGACATCTACTACACAGCGCCCGAGCCTGGCAAATACGTGATCACCATCCGCTTCGGTGGCGAGCACGTCCCCAACAGCCCCTTCCACGTCCTGGTGCGTGACAGTGGGGCCATGTGGGGTGGAGAACATGGGGGTTGGGAGGATATGGTGGGCACCACGGGGCAGAGAGTTGGGGCTATGATGGTCACCATGGGGTTGGGAATCTATGATGGGTGCTATAGGGTAGAGAGTTGGGGCTGTAGTGGCCACCAAGGAGCTAGGAGACCATGATGGGCACCATAGGGCTGGGAGACCTTGGTGGGCACCATGGGGTTTGGAGACCAATGGTGAGTGCCATGGGGCAGAGAGTTGGCATCATGGTGAATGTCATTGGACTGGGAGGCTGTGATGGGCACCATGGAGTAGGGAGACTGTAATGGTCACCATGGAGTTGGAAGATCCTGGTAGGCACCATGGGGCAGGGAGTTGGGGCCATGGTGGTCTTCATGGAGTTGGGAGAGTATGGTGGGCACCAAGGGATTGGGTGTCTGTGATAGGTGCTATAGGGCAGAGAGTTGGGGCCAGAGTGGCCATTGTGGCGCTGGGAGACTGATGGGCACCAAGGAATTGGGAGACCATGATGGGGACCATGGAGGAGGGAGAGCATGATGGGTGCCATGGGGCAGAAAGCTGGCACCATGGTGGGATTTATCATGGGGTTGGAAGACTATAGGGGGCACCATGAGGTTGGGAGACCATGAGGAGCACAATGGGGGAGAGAACTGGGGCCATGGTGGTCTTCATGGAGTTGAGAGAACATGGTGGGCACTGTGGGGTTGGGAGTCTATGACAGGTGTTATAGGGCAGAGAGCTGGAGCCACAGGGTTGGAAGATCATGATGAGTGCCACGGGGAAGAGAGTGGGGGCCATAGTGGTCATCATGGATTTGGGAGATCCATGGTGGACCCTGGGGTGGAGAGTTTAGGCCATGGTGGTCATGATGGGGCAGAGATCTAGGGCTACGATGGGCATCATGAGGTTGGGAGACCGTGGAGTTGGGGCCATGATGATCACTGTAGAGTTGGGGGACCATGGTGGACACCATGGGGCAGAGCTTTGGGTCCACAATGGCTACCATAGTGTTGGCAGCCCCCATGGGTGCCCTGTTCCTTACCCCTCCTCTGTGCCCCACACTTCAGGCCACAGAGGAGCCCCCAGCCACCGCTGAGAACCTGCGGCCCTTCAACCTGGTCATCCCCTTCACAGTGCAGAAGGGCGAGATCACAGGTATGGGGCGGGGAGACATCAGCGTGGGGGGCACTGACCACACCAAGGGGCACGGTGGGGCAGGACCCAGCCCCATGGTGACACCCGGTTCACCTGGTGACCATAGGGGAGGTGCGGATGCCCTCGGGGAAGACGGCGCGACCCAACATCACCGACAACAAGGACGGGACGGTGACCGTGCGCTACGCTCCCACCGAGAAGGGTCTGCATGAGATGGACATCCGCTACGATGGCAACCACATCCCTGGTGAGACATCGCACTGAGGGCACTGGGAGGCACTGGGAGGCATTGGGGGGTACTGGGAGGTGGCTGAGCAAGCTAGATCCCACCTTGGGTTGAGCAGCCCATCATGGTGTGGGGTGTCCCCATGGGGGACTTTGACCAATGTTCTTTGTGTCCCCAGGGAGCCCCCTCCAGTTCTATGTGGATGCCATCAACCCCAGGCATGTGAGCGCCTATGGGCCAGGGCTGAGCCATGGGATGGTCAACAAGCCTTGTACCTTCACCATCGTCACCAAGGATGCCGGCGAGGGTGAGCAGTGGTCAAAGGAGGCACCAAGAGGGTCTTGGGACCTCCTTAATGACACTAGAAAGGGCTGGGAAGGGGTTGGAGGTCCTCAATGGCTCCTAACAGCTGCGGTATGTCCCATAGGTGGGCTCTCGCTGGCGGTGGAAGGTCCGTCCAAGGCGGAGATCACATGCCAGGACAACAAGGACGGGACGTGCACTGTGTCCTACCTGCCCACTGCGCCTGGGGACTACAACATCATCGTGCGCTTCGATGACAAACACATCCCGGGCAGCCCCTTCACTGCCAAGATCACCGGTGAGACAGGACCCAGGGTCCACTGAGGTCCTTGGGAGCTCTGTGTGGTCATGGGGGCACCTGCAGGGTCATGGCTGGGATCAGATGGTGACCATGGCTATGGCGAGGATGGGATGGTGGCTGTGGTTGGGATGGGATGGTGGCCAAGGCCATGTGTTGGCTGTGGCCACCATAAAGGCAGCCGCTTCACTGCCAAGATCATTGGTAAGGAAGGACCAGCTGTGGTCCTGGGGATTCCAACAAGGTCCTTTGGGAGCTTTGTATGGCCATGGGGACCCCTGTGTGGTTACGGGGACCTCCCACATAGATGTGGTGTCCCTGTCCATCCCTGGCCACCAGAGCACCACCACATGGCCATAAGGACTTCATGGGGCTTTTGGAAGGTCCTACCAAGGTCCTTGGGACTTCTGTATGGTTATGTGTCCCCTGTGTGGTTATGGGGACATCTATGTGGTCATAGGGACCCCTGCATGGCCACTGGGACCCCATCAAACAACTGTGGTCCCCCTGTCCATCCCTGGCCACCAGGACACCATCACATGGTCATGGGGACCTCATTGGGTCTTAAGGGTCCCACCAAGGTCACTGGGACCTCCATATAGCCATGGGGATGCCTGTGTGGTCATGGAGACGACTGTGTGCTCATGAGGTCACCTGCCTCATCGTGGGGACCCACCACACAGCCATGGTGTCCCTGTCCGTCCCTGGCCACCAGGACCTTATCACATGGCCATAGGGACATCACTGGTGCTTGGGGACATCATCCCATGGCCACAGGTATCTTGTTGGCCCTTGGGGACCCCATCCCGTGGCCATGGGGACGGCCCCACTGACAGCAGCTCCCCAGGGGACGACTCCATGAGGACGTCCCAGCTCAACGTGGGCACCTCCACGGACGTGTCCCTGAAGATCACGGAGACGGACCTGAGCCTCCTGACAGCCAGCATCAGAGCCCCGTCCGGCACCGAGGAGCCCTGCCTGCTCAAGAGGCTGCCCAACCGCCACATCGGTACGGGCGACATGAGACCTGGGATGGGGGATATGGGGTATGGGATATGGGGATGTGGGATATAGGATATGCGGACACAGGACATGGAGATGTGGGATATGGGGATATGGGGAAATAGGACATGGAGATATGGGGATATGGGGACATGGGACATGGAGATATGGGATGTGGGGATATGGGGACATGGGACATAGGGATATGGGACATGAGGATATAGGAGATGGGGCTATGGGGACAGGAGAACTGGGACACAGAGTGTGGGGTGGTGGGAACACAGGCATGGGGATGTGGGACAGGGGACAACAGGGCTGTAGGTCACATGGATGGGTGGCTCTGGGGTATTGGATACCCAGGGCTTAGTGGCCTTGGATCAGGGCATGGGGGTGGTGGCAAGGGCCTGGAGATGGCCAGGGGCCACAGGCAGATGGAGGAGTCTGATTGTGTTGCCCCCCCCAGGTATCTCCTTCACGCCCAAGGAGGTGGGTGAGCACGTGGTGAGCGTGAAGAAGAGTGGGCAGCACGTTACCAACAGCCCCTTCAAGATCCTGGTGGGGCAGTCGGAGATCGGGGACGCCAGCAGGGTGAAGGTGTGGGGCAAGGGGCTGGTGGAAGGGCACACCTTCGAGGTGGCCGAGTTCATCGTGGACACACGTAGCGCTGGTGAGACCATGATCCATGGGGCCATGGGCTGGGGGGACTGCGGGGTGGTCAGTGCCATGGGGTGGTCGTGGTGGGATGGGGTAGTGGCCATGGCCAGCATGGGATGGAGGCCATTGTCATGGTTGGGATGAAATGGTGATCATGGTCAGGGCCAAGATAGGATGGTGGCCAAGGTCATGTGCTGGCTGTGGTCAACATAAGGATGGGATGGAGCCCATGGTCATGGCTGGCATAAGATGGCCATGGGTAGGGTGGGGTGATGGCTTTAGTTGTGGTTGGGATGAGATGGTGGGCATAGCCATGGCTGAAATGGGATGAGGACATGGCCAAGGCCAGGATGGGATGGTGGCCACGGTTATGGCTTGGGTCTGGTACTGGCCATGGCCAATGTGAGATGGCATCTGAGGCAGAAGGTGAATGGTGGCCATGGTGGTGGCATGGCCATGGTGGTGGCATGGCCAAGGCCCAGATGAGGTGGTGACCAAGACCAGCATAGTATAGGGTGGTGGCCATGATATGGCCATGGACAGGAAGGGATGGTGGCCATTGTGCAGCCATAGCCTAGAGGATGATGCTGTGATGACCATGGCTGTGGCATGGCCATGGTCAGGATGAGATGGGATGGAACAGGATGAGGTTGGTGGCCATGGGGTGACCATGGCTGGGATGGTGACACCATCAGTGGGACATTACCAATCATGTGCCTGTGCTTCCCCAGGCTATGGCGGGCTGGGCCTGTCCATCGAAGGCCCCAGCAAGGTGGACATCAACTGCGAGGACGTGGAGGACGGGACCTGCAAGGTCACCTATTGCCCCACTGAGCCCGGCAACTACATCATCAACATCAAGTTCGCTGACAAGCACGTCCCAGGGGGAGACAGGGGGGGGGCACCGGGGGGCTGGGGACGTGGGGCCCTTCCTGGTGGCCACGTCCTGAGGTGCCCATGACCTGCAGGGAGCCCCTTCACGGTGAAGGTGACGGGCGAGGGCCGCATGAAGGAGAGCATCACGCGCCGGCGGCAGGCGCCCTCCATTGCCACCATTGGCAGCACCTGTGACCTCAACCTCAAGATCCCAGGTAGGGGATGGCCCTGTCCTCCTCCTCCTCCTCATCATCATCCTCTGCAGGGATGGACACAGGGACCTGTCCTGGCCACTGCAGCTGATTTCCACCTTCTTATTCCTTCTCTCCTCGTCTGTTTGTGCCTCCATCCATTGGTGGATGTGTTCATGTGTGGCTGCTTGTGCTGGTGATGATCTGCATGTCCACACATCTGTGTGTCCATCCATCCCTGCGTCCATCCACCCAATATCTGTTCATCCATGTGACCATCCCTCCCTACATCCAAACCTGTGTCCATCCATCCTGTGCTCATCCATCCCCATGTCTATCCATCCCTGCACTCACCCCTGCATCTCTCCACCCCTGTATCCATACCCACGTCCATCGTGTGTCCATCTGTGTCTCTATCCTTGTGTCTACCTGTTCCTGTGTCCACCACTACTTCCATCCCTGCATTCAATCCTGTCTCCCTCCATCCCTGTTTTCATTCATCCTTGCATCCTTCCATCCCTTTATCCATCTCCACATCTATCCCTGCGTCCATCCCTGTGTCCATCCCTCTGTCTCTATCCATATGTCCCTCCCTGCCTCCATCCATGCCTCTATCCCTCCATGTCTCCATCCCCATCTCCATCCTTGTCTCCATTCATCTGTCTCCATCCACGTTTCCCTCACCTGTCTCCATCCCTATGTCCCTGACATCTCTATCCCTCCATGTCTTCGTCCCTCCATGTCTTCGTCCCTCCATATCTCCATCCCTTCACGTTTCCTTTCCTGTCTCCATCCCCATCTCCATCCTCTTCTACATCCTTGTCTCCATCCCTCCACGTCTCCATCCCTTGATATCTCCATCCCCATGCCCATCCCTGTTTCCGTCCTTATCGCCACCTCTCCACGACTCCATCCCTCCCCACCTCCATCCCTCCCTCCCTCCCTTCATCATCCATCCCCACCTCCATCCCTCCATGTCTCCATCCCCATCTCCATCCTCTTCTACATCCTTGTCTCCATCCCTCCGCGTCTCCATCCCTTGATATCTCCGTCCCCATGTCCATCCCTGTTTCCGTCCTTATCGCCACCTCTCCACGTCTCCATCCATCCCCACCTCCATCCCTCCATGTCTCCATCCCCGTGTCCATGTCCCTGTGTCCCGTCGCCGTGCCCGTGGCAGGGAGCTGGTTCCAGATGGTGTCTGCGCAGGAGCGGCTCTCGCGCAGCTTCACGCGCAGCAGCCACACGTACACGCGCACGGAGCGCACCGAGATCAGCAAGACCCGGGGCGGGGAGACCACGCGCGAGGTGCGCGTCGAGGAGTCCACGCGCGTTGGGGCCGACCCCTTCCCGACGGCATTCCCAAGCTTCCTGCCCCGCGACGGCCTCGGCCCCTTCGGCACCATCACCCGCGGCCAGGACGGTGCGTGAAGGGCGGCACCGGGGCGCTGGGGCTTCGCGCAAGGGACCAGGGCTGGGTGCAGCAAAGCGCCCTTGCACGGGGGCCGTGTGTGCTCATGGGGACCCTATGCCTTGCGCAAGGGCTGGGTGCTCACATCTGGGGGCCAGCACCCCCCTGGTGCCTGGTATTGGGGTGCCAGGGTGACATGATGGAGATGGGGTGCCAGGGTGCCCTGGCACCATGGTGATGGGGAAATGGGGTGCCAGGGTGATGGGGTGCTGGGTGCCTTGGTGTCAGGGTGCCCTGGCACTGTGTTTGCCATGTGCTGGAGTGCCCAGACACTGGGGTGGTGGGGTGAATGGTGATGGGGTTCTGGGGTGCCGTTGGTGCCTTGGTGTCAGGGTGCCCTGGCACTGGTGTTGCTGTGCACTGGGATGCCCCAGCACCACGGTGATGGGTGCTTGGTTGTCCCAATACTGGGATGATGGGGTGGCATGGTGATGGAGTGCTGGGGTACCATTGGTGCTCTGGTGTCAGGGTGTCCTGGCACTGGTATTGCTGTGCACTGGGATGCCCCAGCACCACGATGATGGGTTGATGGGTGTCGAGGTGCCCTGGTGTCAGGTGCCCTGGCACCGCAGTGATGGGGCACCCTGGTGCTGGGATGATGGGGTGCCATTGGTACCCTGGTGACGCTGTGCATCCCCCCGCAGGTGAGGGCTCCCCGCAGGAGCTGTGTGCGCACGTGCTGAGCCCCTCGGGGCAGCGCTTCGAGGCCGAGGTGGTGGCGGGCGCCGCCGGGGTCTACAGCGTGCGCTTCGTGCCGCAGGAGATGGGCCCGCACACCGTGAGCGTCAAGTACCGCGGGCAGCACGTGCCCGGCAGCCCCTTCCAGTTCACCGTGGGGCCGCTGGGCGAGGGCGGCGCGCACAAGGTGCGGGCAGGGGGCACCGGCCTCCAGCGCGGCGTCGCCGGAGTGCCAGGTATGGGGTGCGTGGGGGTATGGGGGAGCTTGGGGGG